>LLKO01000010.1:704844-779706 GCA_001513895.1 Graphilbum fragrans
GGCGATATCTAGCGTGTAACAGTATCAATGTTTATTGTAAATACAAGGTAACTTCAGTAGCAACTTCATCATAACAGGCAACACATACAACCTAACTAACATTGATTGCAGAGAGAAGGGAAGAAATAGCACAGGCAGATTGCAAATGTCTTCATTAAGGACGCCTAAAAGACCACCAAATGGTGTATCTCCGTATCTGATGGAGCAGCACCTATGAGAAAGTAGACGAATTTATAAGACGTCTAAATACTCCGGCTGCGAAGAAGCTGCTAGTATGAACCAAGCCTTCGAGGACCACCCCGCCTTTCCTCAGTCCGGACCCCTATTCCAGATTTCCAATACTCCTCATAGCTTGTTTCAAAAGCGTTGGAGAGTTCTTTCATGCTTTGGCCCAAACGTTCAGTGATCTCCCACACCCAGACCTGTCCAAACATCAGCAACTGTTCCTATAGCATGTGATTTAAGACTTTGAGCACATGGATAAACTTACATCAGTCAGAAAGGAAGCCAAAGCTCGTATAAGAGCTGCAGCCAGGGAGTGTCCCTCCTCATATTCGCCGTCGAGTTCCTCAATTGCCGTCTTCACCTGATCGATAAGACGAAACTCTAGCTCTGTTGGGCTTCTCTGAGGTTGAAGCGTTTCGATGCAATAGATCCACTTGCAAAGCATGACGGCTACCAAGTGTGTTAGCTTTCACGCAAAACTAGTCCCTGGTCAACATTTATTTCCAAGAACAATATGAAATAGTTTGGTACTGACAACTACCCCAGGCAGATATTGCTGTCTCAATGCTCCAAGAAAATGCCGCTGTCTTTCGTACGAGCATGTGGCCGATCTTGATCGGAACTAGGATCGCCTCGAAGATATGAGTTACTGCACTCGTCACCAAGGAGCTGCGCTCCTGCTTGGCAGCGACAAACTCTTTCAACGCCGCCTGCCTGTCTCGAGCTGAGCCGCAGAGGATGGTAAAGCGCTGCGGCAAGTTCACATCGGAGAACAGCCGCGCGTAAGCCCCGCGCAGCATGGCCTCACAGTTGAACAGGAGTGGCCCCTCGGGATCGTCCCACATGGGCTCCACGCCGTTGCGGCGCGAAAGGCGTAGTACCTCGTGGCACCTCTCCAGGGCGTTTAGCGAGTGTTGTAGCATGGAATTAGACGTGCAGCCGGGTGCTTTCGTTCCCCTCATGAGCGTCTGTGTAACCTGTGAGACGTGCCAGTTGTGCACGTTGATGGCGTGCACCGCGACGAGCGTCGTGAATGCGGACACATAGTAGGGCTCTGGCGTGTCATTCGCGCCATCTGTCGAGGTGGAGAGCATGTCTGTGACGACGTCGCGGATGCTCTTAGTGCAGGGGATCACTGTCTGCTGAATAGCCTCCCACGATGACTCTGTGGGCGCATTCCATAGGCGCTCCTCCCCAAGCACCTCAATGTCCAGATCTTGGCTGGTGTCAAAAGCGGGCACGTAGTCGTATAGAATGACGAACAGGTTGCTCTCAATGAAAATGCTGCAGAGGAGTCTCTTTATGGACTCTCTCTCGATCCATTCTTCCCATGTGTGGTGGCGTAGAAGCCGCAAGCGCCGAAGGTAGTCCCGCCGCAGCCGGTATTCCTAGATAGTAGAAAGACCTTGGTTAGCAGTGCACCCGAGAAGGCCAGTCAACCGGCTCTAAAATATTTACCCTTGCAATAAGACCTAGCTCGATGAATTCAGAGAAGGCATCGTTGTGACTCGTGCCGAGTGAGGCATAGAAGCACAGCAGAACTCTGGTCTGCAGCGCCCATAGCGGTTCCATATCGGCATCGTCTGCCAGTCCATTTGCACCTTGTCCGTAACCTGCATGTCTGCCCTGCACGACCCGAGGTAGCACCGAAGGTTCGCAGCGCCTAGATCTCGAAGGAAGCATTGAGAACGCAACTTCGTGCAGGCGCTGAGCCTTTTCTCGGTCGAGGCGGTACAGGCTCCCGATGCAGCACATTGCCCACACTAGGGGGCTCGGCGTCTTGTCAGGCTTCATGGAGGCAATGTGCAGGATGGGGTAGTGGCGGTGGAAGCCGTCGATGTAGCCATTGAGCATCTGTTGTAGGTCCCGGCGGCTCTTCAGAGGTAGGGCGTAGTTAGCCTGTCCCAGTCTCGAGCGGGTGTCAAGTTGCAAGGAATGATATGCATTGTCATCGATCAGCAGCTGCAGCGGGCCCGTAGGCAATTCTTTGAGGACCCTGGGTAGCCGGCCCGAGGTATCCGCCGAGCTAATACTGTGATCGGGCTGCCCGCTACTGTCGGATGAGGGCACGGATTCGCTGCACGACCTGAGAACCTGCTGCTCAGACATCTGATGGTGCCCGACATCAACAGCGCCGAAATTGGTCTGCCACCAAGGGAAATCCATGTCGTCTTGCGGCATTCCGGAATTTGGTCCATAGTTGAATCCGTCCCCAGCCGGGACGCACTCGCTGCTGAGTAGATTTAATGCCTGTATGAAGGCCGTATGGTCTGATACGGGCAATCGACTGGCGTGAAGAATGCCAAAACTGGTGTTGGGATGAGTCTCCCGGGCTTGCTCAGCTCCGGAGCTTGTGTGGATAGCATCAGCCATCTGTGTTTCGGGCCCGGCATGCGCATCGTTGCTGACCATGTCGGATGAGTCGAGTATGTGGCCTTGGAAATTCATCAAGAGTTCTGAATATTTTGACTGGTCCAGGCTGTTGGTCTCACGCTGTATTTCATCTAGTGCACGGCTTGGGTTCTCAATTGTGGTGACAGATGTAGGAAAAGACACTTTCGACGTGGAGTTGCTTGCCATGCCATCGTCGCCTGCAGCAGCTTCATCGCGAGGTCTCTTGCGGGGATTTGATCTGAGCACGATCATTTCGTCGTGAGAAGCTGACCGACGGTGGCTGCTCACTGGAGCCTGAACGGATATAGAGTCTGGAGAAGTTGATTGCACATTTCCTGGCCGGGATGATATCTGCGTCCAGTTGCTGACATTGCTCTTGGGGTCATCATCGTCGTTGTTTGAGTTCGCGCTCTGAGCATCGTTGCCTTCTAATAGCTTCGTGTAGTCCTCTGCATGTAACGTCCTCTCGTGCCGCTTGACCAGGTCTCTACTCATGCCAACCATTAGCCTTTTTTTCTGGGGTTGGGGTTGTTTAAACCGGCGACACTTTTGCAGAAAAGCGACTTGTGGTTCGGCATATCTGTGTCGTCAGCAGTGGCAGAAGGTCTTACTTTCGTGCATAAGTCTTGCCGCAGAATCGACACGGGAACGGCCTTTCTTTGTTGTGCGAGAACTGGTGACGTGCGCAGTGCTCGCTCCGTGTGAAGGTCTTAAAGCAAGTCGGGCACGTATGGACGGCGTGATTAGACTTTCCGGCCGGAAGGGCCCGGAACATATGGAACGAGGAGCTTGCCATGGTCGTAACTATCGGTATCCGTATATGGCATGTGCGATTCTGGTCACGATCGTGGTTGTGGCCTCGTAAGATTCCGATTTAATGTTAATGAGTACGACAGCGAGATTATTCCGAAGTCCAGCAGCGGATTCAGGTAAATCCGGGGCTGGTTGGGGTATCCGGGGCCTTTCGGAACGCTAGAGTAATACCCCGCGTTTTGCTACAGACCAACCAAAGGCAGCCTTAACAATCCTGATCGCTAATTCACACACTACCATGGCCAGTCTACTTCACATTCAAGTATATCTTATAGCTTCTTCTACACGTGCTAGAGATCTGCCTACAAGACGGCATTCCGACAGCGTAGTGGCTGGCCCACCCCAAGCTTTCCTAACCAATATTAAGATGAGAGGATTCTAGGAGGCTAAAGCAACAGCGCCCGTAATGTTGAATGGTAGGGCAGTTAGGCGCAGGGCAGATCAGAATCAAAACAGCACAGCCTACTCCGGTACAGCGCTAACAGGGATGTATATTAGCACGACTGGTCACAAGGGTAGGGTGCGCAGGACCCTGCTGTCCATCCAGATTCTGACATTTCTCCTGATTATTTCGTCTGGGCCGGGTCCAGTGGTGTCATTCGCGCATTCTGTCGGCGTTTATTGGCTACACAGCTTGTTCATTAGCTGCTGACTTAAAGCTGATTTATCTAGATACAGCCGCTCAGAACAGGAATTACCAGCCGCAGAAACCCGTTTTCTAGTTCCCTCTCCCCGCTTCCCCAGTTGATATTTTTTTCTTTCTCGTAACCTGTTCCGCTTTCAATGCTCAATGTTGTCGCTGCTTCGAACAGAATCGTCTCACCACCCCTTTCTGCCCATCGGTTGTCGCCTACATGTCTCTTTCTGGCGGTAGCAGCTTGGTCGTCTCGGCCGGCACCGTTTCACGCAGGGGCCGGCCGCGCCAACAGTACAAATGCCAGCATTGTGCAAAAATCTTCAAGCGTAGCGAGCATTGCATACGCCACGAGCGCACGCACACACAAGAGAAGCCGTTTTCTTGCCAGTATTGCTACAAATCCTACTCGAGAAAGTAAGTTTCTGCTCGTGTCTCAAACGGGCCATTGACTGCGGTGCTCAGCTGCTTACCAAGCCTTTTCCGAGCTGCCTATTCAGAGACCTGGTGACGCGACACGAACGTACCCTGCATGGGCACAATCAGGAGCAGTTACATAATCGTCAGCATGACGAAGGCTGTGAAAGCGTCGCAGATCAGGCCAATGCTGCCCGGATGTCACCAGTGCGACATGAGGCCTTGAAGACCTCTCTTCGCGATTTGGAAGACGCCAATCTCAACTTAGACCTTGAACGTCCCGGAGGTCTGACCAACAGGACAGATCTGTGCTGCCTTTCATATCCGAGAGATGAACCCATAATTCTTCCGTCTGTGTCATCTGTCACCTCATCTTCCCCGCCAGAAATAAGTGTCGTTGGACACCGTAAGACTCCTTCCTTCATTTCTCTGGACGAAGCCCAGCATTCTCCGAACGTGATTGCTCAGACGGCAGCCACAAACACCGCGCTGCACTCAGAGGATCCGTCTTTGGCAACGGCGAACATTCCCACAGAGAGTCTGCGCCACTCACCTTCTATCCGGGAGTCTCAACTCGACAGCTACCCATCCCCGAGTAAGGTCGCCTTCTACGAAGCAGACTCCGAGCACAACCAAGCCACAACAGACCCAGACCTCGTCACAAATATAGCTATGGGGAATTCAATACCACGGGCACAAACAGAGAACTGCGACATCGCACCATTTCAGCAGGAGCAGCAAGAATCCCGACCTCCAAAGATTCATCTTACCCAAGACCCAATGCATTTCGCCTTTATGGCCATAGCAGACACAAATAATATGGATCTCGACGTATTTTCGTTTTCACCTTTCCTTGATCGCATGTTGGACCTGCCCACTGACCAACTGGGCATGCCAGTGGCGGGCGACGTGGGGTTTGAGCATCCCCGGACGGGCGATTTTGACAACTTGCAGGGTTTGAGCCCGTCGGAGACGCGGGCTATTTTTGGCATGGACTCAAGGAGAAGCCACTCTTCTTCTGTAGATTCCAACGAGCGATACGACCAGCTGGACCTGCCGAAAATGTTGTCGGATGACCGTCCGACCTGCTCGGCCATCACTCTCGACAGCGTGGCCTACGAGTCGATCTGTACTGACCTGATGCAGCGCCTGAGGCTGAAAGATACGCCGATAGACATTCCGCCGGCTAAAGTCTGCCAGAGCTTCTTGTCTACATACATCACTAGCTTCCACTGCCACTTCCGCATCATCCACCTGCAAACCTTCGATCTGAGGACTACACCAAGTCCCCTGGTGCTCGCCATGTGCAGCATTGGTGCTCTTTACCGGCTCGACCGCCGCCGCTCTTGGCAACTCTACGAAATGGCGGTCCGGTCCGTCAAGACTGTACTTTGCCCCGCCCCTACCGAGCCAATCCACGCACTGTTTTGCTTGTCAAATATAGAAGTCTAATAGATGTCTGTATCTGTTCTAGGTTACCCGTCCTTCTCCAGACGATGACAAAGCTATTGTTAAAGAGTATTGCCTCTGGTATGTACAAGCCAGGGTACTCTTGAGCTTTTATGCCATTATGAGTGGCGATAAAAGCCTAGTTTTGAACACGATGGAGGACAATGGCTTCTATACTCCGGTAAGTAGGTTCCTTTTTTCTCGTTATTTCATCCATTCTTTTATTTTACCGGGTGATTTACAGCTATTGATTGAACATTTCTTCTACTATACAGGTTTTCAACAAAACCAGGCTGTCACTGGAGCGGGACAAGCTGGCCCGAACTCGGACTACCTGGCACGACTGGATACAGCACGAATCATGGAAGCGGCTGTTAGGGGCCATCTTCATGGCGAGCACGCTCACAATGGTGCTGTTCGATGTCAACCCGGGATTCAACGCGACGCAGGACCTTGAATTTGAAACCCTGGACGACGAAGCGCTCTGGAACGCGGAGTCATCTAACAAATGGCGTGAACTACGAGCCAACAGCTTGAAGGAGCAGCACTTAAACCACGCAGGGAGTCTTACGCTGCGAGAAGTATTGACCGACATCCTACTCCCCGGAAAATACAAGGCGCATGCCAGACCGTATGGTGTTTCCGCCTCCTCTGCGCTTATCTTAATGCATGGCGTGGTTCTGCACATGTGGCATCGATTTCAGGTCTCGCAGGCTTGTGCCGAACCATGGAGCTCCCCGCTGCAGTCGTTCCTTGGCAAGGACCGCCCTCCCTCCTCCCTCGTGGACAGCGCTCTCAAGCCCCTAGCCAGATGCGAGGCCTTCTTGCACAGCGGAGAGGCTAGCATGAGCCAGGGAGATGAGCAGGAAAGGGAGACATCCCTGGTATTCAACTGCCACGCGGTGCTGCGGATTGCCTATATTTGTCTCTTTAAGCCAACCAGCCCATCGAGCCACATTGATTTGATTAGCTTGGATCCTATGGAGACTGAGGCATCGATCATTTCCTTTGTTACTGACAAGATAGATCGGTCCCCACAGCTTCTCGAAGCAGTTGTGAAGTCCTTTGAAGGACTGAGGATTCCCGTGAGGCTAGGGCACATGCTAGTGCGCAAGACGGCAGCATTTCGATGGGGTGTCGAGCATGCCATCGCAGGATGGGAGAGCGGTTTGTACCCTTATATCGGTGTCCTCTCGCATGCCCGCCTGGCTCCTGAAATTGTTGATCTTGATCCTTTGCTGACCGAACCGGTGTGTTTCTATAGCATTACTCGTCACAAAATGGGTACATTCTGTCGAGCTCGATATTATGACTAAATTGCCACTGAATTCCGGAGAACAAGCGTTCTTGGCTGTTA
This sequence comes from Graphilbum fragrans, assembly GCA_001513895.1. Lineage (NCBI taxonomy): Eukaryota > Fungi > Ascomycota > Sordariomycetes > Ophiostomatales > Ophiostomataceae > Graphilbum > Graphilbum fragrans. The sequence continues at coordinate 712,134 of LLKO01000010.1, forward strand.
TCAAAGAGGTGCTTGAAGAGGCGGACTATGACCACCTCGAGAGCTGCTCCCTGGCTGCCGGAGTTGCTCGGGTCTGGGTTTGGTTCCTGCAAGATGTAAGCAAGACTCAAGAAAAGCAAAGGTCACCTGCACATATAGTATTGTCTGCTAACAAGCATCGGCCTTGCTCAGGTGTGGATCTGGGGCATTACTCCGCGAATGGGTGCAGCTCTTGGGCTTGTAGCTGATGCGTATGAAAGAGCCATCAAGTCAAATCACCGGCAGCCACTCAACGGAGGCTTGTGACGGCAGTTTGACAGAAGTGTGCCAAAGTGACAGAACCGGGGTGCATTAGGTTTCCGAAAACACGAGGGAGGCATACTGTAATATCATAAGTAGCTGAGGTTTCATAGAATTGTTAGTTTGGGGACGGGATATTGGGCAGCGCCGGTCAGTCACATGTATTCTGGGTGAAGATACCCGTTGAAGCTTGCTTTTCAATCCTTTGGATCGCCTGTGTTGGCACTTCGTTTCTTCATTTGCCCTGGAAAGCTACGTACCAGCTGCGTGTATTTATCTATTAGTGCCCGCGCAGAAATGTAGAGGGGAATTTATTTCCACCCCTTGCTTATTATTGACTGCACCAGAACCAACGAGTGCCAACAACGCCTGTTCATCCATAGAGCAGCCACAGTGCCTGTTGGGATTTTTCCGAGGGTTGAAGTTTTGACAAGGGTGGAACACTGTGGGGTGGAAAGTCTGGGTAGGAACGTCTGGGGTAGGGGGTTGAAAGCCCCCTTATCCACGGGGGACATAAATAAAAGGCCAGTTGAATCTTAGGCTAGAAGACCCCTCAATGATCGCCTTTTCTGTCATGAGTAATACGGTTATTGCCTAAAAATATGGATTTTTTTCGGCTCTAAGTACAAACGAGTACAAAGTCTTAACACCACATACAGCATTTCAACTGGGTCGGTCGTGGTAGCTTTTGGCTGCCCTTCTGCTTGTCATCTATCTCTTTAAGGCTTGGTTTTGGTCCAAGACTAGTGCTACCGATGAATAAGATGACCACAATGGCAATGCCAACCAGTTGGGAGACTTCCTGAAGACGAGAATGGAGGGCGGCAAGAACTGCACTATTTTGTTCGGATCGCAGACAAGAACGGTTGGGACGTTTGCCAGCCAATTAGCCAAAAAAGGAAACTCGATTTGGACTCGATACTATGGTTTCCAGCTTGACTTGAGCAGGCTTAGTCGACTGTTCCCATCGCAATTGGTAGAATGTCAAGCATGTTACCTGGCGAACAAGAATTCCAGCTGCTATGCGGTGTCGCATCAAATTTGTTTCTTGCAAGAACCGAGCGTGAGTTGGCTCAAAAATGCGTTACCTTCAAACAACTACAAAGTGCAGGATTATTGGAATAGCTACAGAGGATATCTTATCCTTGTCCATGTTCGGAATGGAGCTTCAGGCTCCCCGCAGACCCGCTCATGCCCATTATGAAGATAGTCCCCGGGACGTGCATCCAGGAAAAGTTCCAAGTAGCACAGAATGGCGGCATAATTGGAAATATGATGTTGGCTTTCGGGTGCAGGAGACCATACGAAGTATTCTTCTTGCATGATGGAGAGTAACAGGTTGGATTATGTCTAATACTTCGGTTGACTTTGAAAACCCGACGGAACTGCTTTCTACCAACGGGAGAGATCCTCGGAGAAAATTCCGAGCTTATGATGGTATTATCTAGTAACACGACATGCATGTGCAGCATCGCCTCAATAACCGTAAAGATGATGTCTTAAGATTAATGAAGCAAGGGGCCTTTGTGTACGTATGCAGCGATGCCGTCTATATGGCCATGAGCACAAATCAGGCCCTGGCTTGTGGATAGGGCCATAGTGTGGGGTTGCAGCAGGTATGTTTTCACGAATGCGAGCAGCTCAGATAGCACTAATTTCAATTCAACTTCACCGCCGTAAGTGACCAGGATTCGGTAGCGACTTCTATAGGAAGGTGTCCGAGCTTGACTACTGTTTCGATAGAACACGGAACTGAACTAGGATACCTGTAGTCATGACCAATAACGACTGCGTCGTGCACTGTAGATGGGAATGGTCGTATGTGTGGGGAGCTAGACTTTGGGGTTATTATACAGTAACTTATAACCGATGGAAACGAGGCACGCTCGAAATCTTTCCCCACACTTTCTCATATATGTACATTATATGTTGACATTAAGTCATGTCGTTCAAATACAAATTAGAAAGAAAGAAAAACTGCGACAACCAGCATCTTTCGTACACAGCACATAATGGCTGAAATCTACGATATAAAACGCGCCTTACTGGGTCTCGAAGCCAAAGCGAAAGGTCACACAAGCGTATCCGCTCTGCGAGGTGGCACCTTCACGTTGCCCAAGAAGTTTTTCGTATCCTATGCATCAGACGATGACTTCGCCAAGGTTCCCTCGTTGTCTTTTCTCATAGTTCACCAGTCACATGTGACTAAACCGAGACGCATCCTATTTGACTTAGGACTACGGCGAGACGTAGATAAATACGCCTTGCCAATACAGAAACACATTCGCAATCGGCTGCCAATTAACACCATGCCAGATGTTCGGCAGAGCCTTGTCGACGGCGGTCTTGATCCTAAAGATGTTGATGAGGTTATTCTCAGTCACGTTCACTGGGACCACATCGGCACGCCGCTGGACTTTCCACAGGCTCTCTTTCTTGTGGGAGCGGGATCCCTAGCCATACTTAAGCAAGGCTTCAACACGCATATGTCTCATTCCAACTTCCAGCATGATTTGTTCGACAATCTGAACGTGCACGAGTTCCCACCGCCAGGGACATCCAGCAGCGGATGGCATGTCGTCGGTGGATTAAACATTATCGATCTCACTGGCGACAGTGTCATTTATATTGTCGACTCGCCCGGCCACCTAATCGGACATGTTGCTGTGCTTACACGGAGGGGGGTTCGAAGGTGGGCCTTGCTCATAGGTGACGCATGCCACGACAGTCGACTATTGACAGGAGAGATGTCGATTGCCCAATGGACTGATGCAGAGGACAGAGTGTGCTGCATACACATGGATAAAAAGAAGGCTACAGATACATTGGCTGTGTTCTCTCGGTGGAAGGTGGCGTCAGAGGAGTGCGGCATTGAGCTTCATTGCCCTGTTTTTAATAGTTCTGTAAATGGGTATGTACGGAGTAGTAGCAGTGCAAAGAAGGATTGCTAGACAGTTTCACTCAATGAGAACACTCAACTTGCCGGTAAAACCGGAATCTATTCACGTGTTGCAGCTCCTTGGGGGGTTGAACGGGTGGAACAAGTAAGCCACCCACCTCCTTGGTCCTTCCCACTTAACGCTACCCCGCGGGTAATGTCCCTGCTCTAATATAAAAACTGATGTAGTGCCTATCAATTGCGACAAAAATATTTCCGGCACAGATCTTTGACTGCGTTGCGTTTTGAACCCTGTGTCAACCAATATTGTCATTGATTTATCACACTGGTACGATGATGGAACAACCACTCAAGCTGGGATTCGTTGGCCTCGGTGCCACGGGGCTACCGATGGCTTCCAATATGATATCCAAGGTATCCCTAATGTCATCACTTCACGTATATGACATATCCGAAGCATCTGAGAACGCTTTGAAAAGGAAGCATCCCACCTCGGTTGCTATATGTCAATCACCACGGGAAGTCGCGCAAAAAGCAGTAAGTCACTACAAAACCGTCAGCAGATAGGTGCTGTCAAAGCTGAGAATTTGGCCTTACGATAACATTTCTATAGGAAATTGTCTTAACAAAGCTTCCGGAAGGATCACATGTTCAGTCAGTTTACTTAGATCCTTCCACTGGGATCCTGAGCCCTGACATGATTGCCCACTTGCTCATCGACTGCTCTACCATCGATACAAAGACATCTTCGTATGTGGCAAGCGAGACGCAGCAGCACAATCGAAAATCACTGTTCTACGATGCTCCGGTGTCTGGGGGCACACTAGGTGCTGAAGCAGCCGCATTGACTCTTATGGTCGGATGTGCTGATGATGGGTCCGATGCCCAGTATCCACTACTCAACAAACTGCTGAGTTTGATGGGAAAGAATATTGTTGCTTGTGGCGGTCAAGGAATGGGTCTCACAGCCAAGCTCTGCAACAACTACTGCTCAGGGCTTATATCTCTCGCAACTGCCGAGGCTATGAATACTGGCATGCGTTCAGGGATGGACCCTCGGGTGCTTGCCCGCGTCTTCTCCAGCAGTACGGCGCAGAGCACGATCTATGACAAATGGAATCCCGTACCAGGTATCTGTCCCGATGCACCCTCTAGTAAAGGCTACAGGGGAGGATTTAAAGTCCAGTTGATGGCGAAGGACTTTGGCTTGGCTGTTGCGGCTGCCAAAGATGTCGGTGCAATAACTTTGCTCGGTACCCAGGGTCTTGAGGCGTACAGAGGAGCGAGTGGAGATGAGAGACGCAGGGATCTGGACTCTCGTGTCCTGTTCAGGTACATCGGAGGCCGTGAGGATTGGGAATAATTCATAACTTTCAACAATATAGTATCATCTTCATCTCATTCCGCTTCGACAACATTGTGCAACTCTGGCCAACGGCTCAACAAGTACAGAATGTCAATGTTTACAGGACATTTGTATGGGGCTTCCTAAAGGAGGCCCCTTCTAACTTTTAGTGATAAGCTTCCTGTCGAAACGGTGGTTAGCCAGGGATCCTGCAGGATAACGGACGGCTAGATTAGGCCTAGTCAACGGACTAGGAATGGGGATAAAAGATACCTCGAAATTAGCAGGGGATAGGGGCACAAAAAGGTCACCCACCACTGTATTATTTGTGGCTAGATAATGCCTCAATCAATCATGCGTTCAACAGTTCCTCGCACAACTGTACCCCGCATTTACACAGCACCATGTTTCTAAACTTACCCCATCTACCAGCGAGTGTGTCCTCGCCTGGCTAAGGGATGATATAGAGTAAGTTGGCCGGCATGGGGTGGGGTCGATAGCAACCTGTAAGTCCCGTGTTTCTCGTATGATAAAACACAAACGCAGGTTGGCGTCTGAGAGAATCCAACAAGTTTACCTCTAAGGCTCTAGCTGCTCATTCTCCCAAGATGTACATCTAGGATCCTCTGCTACTTTTACGAGTTTATCTACGCTTGTCTGTTCTCAATAACTTCTTTTTTTTTTGGTGAGGGGTTTTGTTTTACGAAACATGAAAGCTATCAACTACCAAGATGTGGTCCAACTCGTGGACCTAGAGATGGAGCGGGGCCTCAAGGGACGCACTCCCCTTGCCCTCACCTGCGTTCTTGTGCTTATAGGTCTTTACCTCTACTTTGTGCCAAATTCGATCATGGTTAGTTGCTTGTTTTGTTTCGAGCCTAGTTGCTCAAGTAGCTGACTATCTCCTCGTTAACAGGATCCACGCCGGAGAAAGCTCCCTCCAGGTCCCAGCGGTTGGCCGCTCATTGGAAACCTGCTGGACCTCGCTGATTCAGAGCAGGTGCGCCATAAGGTTCGCGAATGGCACCACAAGTATGGAGATGTCTTTTACACAAAGATCGGTGCCACCGATTACATTTGGCTGTCATCTCCGAAAGCCGTGAAGGACTTGATGGACAAGAAATCCGCGATCTACTCGTCACGGCCTCATCTACCGCTTGCTCAGGATATTGCTAGCGGTAAGTCGAGGCAGCTGTTTATGGCTTATGGACCCGAGTGGAGGAATCTTCGAAAGCACAGCCACGCTCTACTCAATCTTAATGCGGCAAAAAAGTACAGGCCAGTACAGGATATGGAATCTAAGGTCGTGCTTCATGATCTTTTGACCCAGCCTGACCATTACTATACTATCAACCGCCGCTACTCGACGTCAGTTATCATGCTTGTTGCTTACGGCTACCGTGTGCCGTCATTCAAAGACCCTTTAATCACAAAGATATTCAGTGTCCTTGAAAATCTATCTATCATGTCGGCACCGGGAGGGTTTGTAGTTGAAACATTACCTAGTCTAGCTAAGCTTCCTCAATGGATGTTTGGCAACTGGCATTCATGGGGCGAAAAGGTGTTTGAACATGACAGCAAAATTTACCTTGATCTCTGGGAGACTTTGACGAGGACCACAGACAACGGCACAGCAAGGGATTGCTTCTGTAAGGATTTTTATCTCAACGACCCTGAGAAAAGTGGAATCAACAAATTACTAGCCGCCTATACCTGTGGCGGCTTAGTCGAGGCGGGTTCTGAAACAACAGCGACAACAATCAATAACTGGATGCTCGCCATGACCTTGAATCCTGACGTCCTGAACAAGGGCCAAGAGGAACTCGATCGCATAGTTGGTACAGACAGGATGCCGCGTTGGGAAGATGAGCAAGATCTTCCTTATATCCGAGCCATGGTCAAGGAGACTCTGCGATGGAGGCCAGTGAATAAATTCGGGATGTTCCATGCCTCGACTGAGGACGATTGGTACGAAGGCCACTTCATCCCCAAAGACTCTGTGGTTGTCCTAAATTGGTGGTAAGTAGCAGCTGCAAAATTTCCCTTGTCTTCCAATAGAGGTATGACTCACACATTGTTTCAAAATCATAGGGCGATTCAAAATGACCCTAGCCGTTTCTCTAATCCAGACCGCTACGATCCATCGCGGTATATGGACAGCCCCCTTACTGCTGCCGAGTATATGAGTGCTCATGACCCTAACGATCGAGATCACTTCTCATACGGCGCGGGCCGGTAGGTTTTGTCTTGAACTTCCCCAGGATAGATCGATGGCTGACTTTTGGTTTATTTACAGGCGTGCATGTCCTGGTGTTCACCTAGCAGAGAAGTCTCTCTTCATCGTCATGTCTAGGATACTTTGGGGATTCAATATTCAGAAAAAGAGGCGGCCAGACGGATCATTGGTGGAACCCACCACAACCATGATGCCTGGCTTCCTGAGCGTCCCGGTTCCTTTTGAATGCGACATTACCTGTCGTTCTGAACGACATAAAAGTATTATTCAGACCGAGTTTAAAAATATTGACACCGAAGAACTCGACTATAAGCTGTAAAAGATATAGAACGTGTTCAGGCATAGGCGTAACTAAGTTAGATGGTGCGAGATAGCTTTGAAACATGCTTATAATTTTTCGCGCATCTTGTAAGGCTGTGAAAACTCGTGAGTAAACTAGTTGGAGCGCTGTGCTTAATCACAGATCGCAGTTTAATATTATATTAGAGCAGGTGCAAGCTCTACTTCCACTACTTTTGACTCTACTATCGGGCAGGCGTATTAGAGCACCCATTGTCTGTGGTCCTCGTCAAAGCCTCCCAGAGTTCAAGGTAAATCTTGCTGTCATGTTCAAAAATCTTCTCTTTCATACTTTTTTCTTTATTTAGACAATCAAATAAATATAACGTACATTTATTTTTTACAATGTAAAAAAAAATACATTGGAAAGATATGCTACTTTTTAATATGAAATAATGTAATAAAAAAAAAAAAAAAAAAAAAATCTTTTGTCATTAATTTCAATTCGTGTCTCTCACCGCAGACCCCCGTACACCACCTCTGTGCCGCCAACGCTGAGTGCTACAGTGCACTCGACAGAAGATACCTGGCAGGGTGTGGTTGAATTGCTGCACTTCGACGTTGTACACGTCTTACACCTCCGGCGTGCAGGTCCGTAGCATATTGTTCTCGGGGCTGACCACGCATTTATCGCTATAAATAGTGTAATTATAAGGCTAGATGCTAGATGCAGTGGGGAGGTATACGGGTTAAACCAGCATAATCTCTTCACCTATAATTTGAACTGGACCTTAGGTTTCATATTTTGATCACTATGGTAGTAGCCTACGCTGTCCTTCTCTCATATGGGCATCTAGCTCAGCACCCATCCAAATATTTTGGGTCTGATCTAACTTGTCTTCCAGCTCGGTAATGTTTCCACCATTAATTAGAAAGCTTTTGCCGTTGATGAGGGGTTGCACAATAGGCAGCAAGGCTGCCTTGGCAACGTCAAGAGGCAAGTTTGCTGGTAGGTCTCCCCATACCTTCTTGACGTGTTCAGTTGCCATGGCGGTGACTGTCGGTACTGGTTAGCCAGACCATCATCGAATGGAAGCTATACGGAAGACACACTGCGCCATCTTACCAGTCATCCAAGGCGCAATCAAATTGACCGTGACATTTTGCTTGGGGAGTTGGGTTCGAAGAGCGCGCATGAGGCCGACAATTGCGGCTTTGCTCGCACAGTACATGTACAGAGGAGGGGTGTCCATGAAACTAGCCACCGATCCGAAGAGTACCAATTGTGACGCCTTTTCTGGACTTTTACGGAAGAAGTGGAGAGCACACCTAACAACGTACCATGTTCCGACTGTGTTCACACTGATCACCGACGTGTCTGGTTCTTCCAACTCTGAAGCCGCTGTCACGGGCGGGTCGTCAAGTGCCTCAACCTTGTTGATGGCAGCGTTGGATATGACAGCGTCAATTGTTCCAAATGTATTGTAGGATTTCTGAAAGAAATTCACCACATCTTTCCACTTAGAGACATCACATTTGACAAACAAAACGCTCCTGGAAGTATCAGAATGTTAGACCAAGCTCGTAACAGTTTGGGGACGGTGGTGTGGGCAATTCTGGAGGTATTGACTTTTTCAGATCCTGCTCCAACTTTTTACCAATCTCCTCATTAACATCACAGAATGCTACTTTTGCTCCATGACCTGTGGTTGGATCAGTATCGGCTGGCATTAATTAAGCGGGGAAGGAATGGGTGGGGAGGGGGAGGGGAGGAGGAAGCAATACGGTGAGCCAGGTTGACAGTGGCGCAGCCAATGCCTGTTGCCCCCCCGGTAACTAGGATTACTTTGTCCCGGATCTTGCCCAATTCGTCGTTGCTTATCAGGTAGTTTGCCATTTCGATGAATCTAGACTATGACGAAAGTAAATGCCATAGGATAGGACAGATATTGCGTCGGTGTGGCTTGGTCTCTATCTTGTGGCCTAGATAGGGTGCGTTGACGGTCTTATAATTGCCCAGCCTAGAACTGCTTGCTTGTGTGGGGGCATATTATTACTGTTTGTGTACTCCGTATGCCTGGGGTGATGTGGGGAAATACGTCCATTGGTGGTTCAGATGTCCTTTGAATAAAGAATGTGTATATGTTCTAGTATCCACCTTAGATTCCCATACTATCAAAGCAGTGTAAGTTACAACAGCAGACAGTATTTATTCTTTTTTGCTCAAAGAGGGATATGACGATGCCGGCGTGTCATCTGAGAGATCGCCCGTTGCAGTCCAGTGCTTGTACTTATAATGTTGCATCTCAGCCTCGTCGGAGATGGCAATAGCAAGGTCCGCAGCAGAAATGCCAGTCAGTCTTCCGTCCAGCAGATTCTCACCCTTAGGCCCCCCCTTTAACGGCAGATTACGGATTATGGTCTTTTAGCTGCCGGTGCGTTTACCTGGGCGGTAAAGTGCACTAGGTGACACATACGTCCAGTTAAAGGACGTGTTACTGTCGAAGAACATGTAGCTGGCTCTTGCAGCCTTGATAAAGTCGGAGGCAGGGTCTTGTTTGACGTTCACCTCATATGCATCCACAGTAGCCCTCGCTGCCTCCAGATCCTCCTCTGAAGCTACGTTTGATTCCGAGGGTGAGCCGCGCATTGCGATACGCTCGTGGAGAACTACCCATAGATCCCAGCCTCTCCACCATGTATCTAACGTGTGCATGGCTGTCTGCCATGTCATGCCGGTAAGCCAGGAAAACCTCCTTGCTATCAGCGACGCACAAGTCGTTCTCGTGAGCAAGATGAAGACTTCCGGTGCCGCCAACCATGATGAAATAGTCGACCTGGGCCTTTTTGACGGCAAGGATGATTTTTCTCACGGACTCTATAATACGCACTATATTACGATTCTGGCTTTTAGTAAATGATATACCTCAACTATGACTTACTCTCCTAGACTCACTGTACTGTAATCCCTTGTCTCCAGCCGTGTGAGGCCCGTATTCACAGATTACAACATCAAGGCCTCGAAGGGCCTGCGCCAACTCGCCCACGTTGTTGTTATCAATGTCGAATGACCTGGACTCGTACTGTACATGCAACCCCAGCTTCTCGGGGCTACGAGATAATCCCACAACACGGTGGCACCGGTTGATGAGCTCTACACAGAGGTAGGAACCGCCGAATTCGGCCGGCCCGATGACACCAATTCTCAAGGCACTGCCGTTGTGAGTCATGACTTATCTTCGATTTAGATAGAATCAGAGCGTGGGTGTATAGTTGATATCCTGCTAATTGACGGGGCCTTAGCTGTCATGGGACTTTCCTTAATGATTTCGGGATGAGCCGGCAGACCCTCTCGTTCACCCGTAACCAGGAAAACTAACGTGACTATGACCGTGGGGTAGTTAAGACGTTAAGCTCGAGGTTCTTGTTAATGTGGGGAGGCTACTGTGGGGTTGGATTGCTTCAAAAGTGGATGGCAACTAACCACGAAGAAAGGACGCGTGCATGCTAATCCAGGAGTCTACTATGTGCAATTCTTCAATTTTTTTTTTTTTTTGCGAGTCGAAGCAAGATGGACGTTAATATTGGCTTCATTGGTGCGTTTTCCTCTCTAGCCAAGTCATTTTCCTCCGGTGCTGGAGCTGACATCCAGCGTCTTTGCCAGGCCTCGGCGCCATTGGCTATCCAATGGCGGCGTCTATCCGACGCAAGATGTCTAAAACTTCTGTTCTGAGGATTCTAGACGTGTACATTCTGGTATGCAAGAGATTCTGTGATGAATTTCACGGAATCGGGCTGATCGAAATAGACAGCTGCCCGCGCGATGTTGCTGCCAACGTAGACATCGTTGTTTTTATGCTCCTCGGTCCTCCAGAGGTTGAACAAGTCTTCCTCAACGTCATTGGTGGCATCAGTGCAGCAAGAGGGAATGATACGAGGCTTCTCCTTGAGTGTAGCACTATTGACACTGAAACAGCCCGAAAAGTGGCTGCCAAGCTCGAAGAAGCAGGACAAGGGGTATACGTTGATGCTCCCGTATCTGTGAGATAACCTTCAATTTCCAACCCTTGTTTCACACACAGAAAGAAAGATGTCCTGATTTTTGAACATTTTTTTTATTTCTTAAGGGGGGTGTTCCTGCTGCCTAAAAGGGAACGCTGTCATTCATGATAGGTCACGCTGAACCGGATGACACCATGACTATGTGTTCAGACCTCAATATGGAGAAAATAACTATCATTTAAATGCACGTAAAATTGTAGATAGTTCATCTTTGCTGTAGCTATAAAATCACAAGCTATCTAAGAATTCTAGTATTTTGGCTAAGCACTGATCCGGAGCCTCGGCATAAATCTCATGGCCCTTCGCCTCAATCACCTCGAGCTTCGCATGAGGAACCTGCGCAGCCAGCTCTTGCATTGACTCAACCTTCACCATAGCACTATTTGTCGGACAGAGGATTAGCATTGATGCCTTAACATATCGAAGATATGGTCGGCTATCGAGTGTTGATAGAAATTCAGCATAACCCCCGAGACCTTCTCCATCATTTACCGCCACACGGTCTAGCCACCACTTCAGGTACCCCGAGTCGTTGCTCGTAACAGTTCCACTTGCACTGGACAGATGCTGAGCCCAGACACGCGATCCAAGTTGACGGCATGCCTCTGGCCACGAGCTCATACCAAATGCCAGGAACTGCTGTCCACTCAGTGGTATATGTGTAGGTGATGAGCATATAATCACTGAGGAGACACGCTCTGGACAGGTGGCGGCAAAAATCTCTGCTAACATGCCGCTTGTAGACTCGCCAACAAAGTGAACTTTTTTGATGCCGAGCTGATCTAGAGTGTCTTTAATTTCGCCGATGATGGTTTCCGTTGAGTATTCGTAGGATGAGCCGTCTCCCGGTTTCGGAAAGCTTGAGCCTCCATGGCCACGTAGATCACGCCGAATAATGTTGTATTTCCGCGCGAGTGACGGGATCCAGTGATAGAAATGATCCGCAGTTCTCCCAAAGCCATGTTGTATGAGTATCGTATCTGCTGAGCGCCACGGATCAACAAATGAGTCATAGATGTAGCTTGTGACTTGCCCGTTTGGGTGACGGATCGACTGGCGACGATTCGCTTGCATTGTGTCTATTTGGTTTTGCCTTACTGCCCAAATATGGGCGACAATTTGATGAATTCCGCTCCGGACTAATAGTTACAGTAGGAGCATTCCGGTTCTTAGCAAATAGGCACTTGATTATGTATGGCGTTCCAGGGTTTCATATGTAGTCGGCTTCATGTCATAATGTGGGGTAAACACACTACAATGAACCACCACACCAGGTCACATTGTCGCCTATCAGCCTGAGGAGTCCCCGCACTGCAAAAGCATCCGCCAAGTGGAACATAAACCGTTCTTGGTGGGGACTGTCCCCTTGATTTAGAGGCATGGCGCTGGACGTAAAGGGGGATGGGGTTGAATTGTCGCGGGGTAGTATTAAAGCAAATTTACGTTACAACAGAGAACCCTGATCCGTGTGCTACGGGCAGAGCCTCCTAATCCAAGTCAGTTCCCAGATATTATTTTCGTAACTCCTTCGTCGCTGGGATTGTTTTACAGAAAGTCTGTCAGAAATCTCCAACTACATAATGCCAGCTCACAGCTCTCAGCCGTCTGAGCTTTGCCATCCAAGTCTTGGCATAGTCCGAGGAGTTCGTGAGGGCGATGTTACCCAATTTCTGGGGATCAAGTACGCATTGTTAGAACACTGGTTGGATAATCCCAATCTTAGCACCTACGATGGTGCTGGTGTCAGCGCCGAACAATACGGCTTAGATCAAGTCTTTGGCCACATCAACTTGTCGTTAAAAAATCTAACAAATTTAGGCCCCAGGCAATATCCGACCCGGGAGCTGTCGACAGTGAGATGGTAGCAATCCAGAAAACGTTGGAAAAGCCTGAATTTCCTGGAATTTCGGGGACCGATTGCCTCACATTCAACATCTCCATCCCAGAAGTCGCTCATACTTCAGGCTCTCTCCCTGTTCTGGTCTTTATCCATGGTGGGGGCTTCGCCATAGGTTCCAATTGGTGGCCTCAGTATGACATGAAGCGTATTGTGCAGTTATCAATAGAGCAGCAGCGGCCTATAATTGGCATCAACATAAAGCAAGTCTTGAGACCCCCTCGAAACCTTACCGGTCTTCCAAGGTATTGCACACACAAGACACCATAGCCTCTAACCACGTTTCTCTTGTAGCTACCGGCTTGGTGCGGCCGGATTTCTGACCTCAGAGGAACTTATTCAAGCGGGCTACAAGGCGAACCGTGGTCTTCATGATCAGCGGGCTGCGTTGCGATGGATTCAACAATACATACGCGGCTTCGGCGGTGACCCTTCGCAATTGACAGTAGCTGGCGAAAGTGCTGGCGGATGTTAGCATTGGATAGTTTCTACCTTGGCCTTTTTATCTTGGCCAAAACATGTGCCTAACTCATGTCTACAACGGTAGTGTCAGCCACTCGTCTTTTATACACAGAGGAAACACTGGCCTCTAGGATTGTAGTATTAGGTGGTGCTCCGCCTTCGGTTGGTCCACTAGACTCATCTGTGGCCGAATCGATTTACCAACAAGTTATCAAAGCTATGGGTTATCAGGACCTTTCTCCCTCTGAGCGCATCAAGGCTCTCCAGCGTATCTCAATATCGGATCTTCAGAAAGGCTTGAAACTGCATGTGCCATTCCTCCCAGTTCTAGATGAAGAGCTTGTACCTTTCACAGAGACTTTCCACCTCATGGACTCCAAGGACTATGTCTTCAAGGCCAAGCCATGCGAAGCTGCCATGATCGTCTTCTCTCCTCTAGATGTGAGTACCTCCTTGACTGCTATTTAGTTACCTATATATTGGGTCATTCTACTAACGTATAACCCTTAGGCAAGCATATTCGCCTTCATGGGTCTGTTCTCACAAAGAACTGGCCTAGCCGAAGCTTTCATAAAATCCGTCAACACAACACTGCAGGGCCATGACAACGCAACCGCAAAATTTCTTCACTGCTACGGAATCGTGCCTGATCTCGATGATAAAGCAGCACTCTTGAGCATATTGCAATTTGGATCTGACATCGGACAAGCGGCCTCCCGTACTTTGGCGGCAAATTTTCCAGGTGACGCATTTGTCATGGAATTTGCAGAGCCAAATCCGTGGGATGGGCCTTTTAAGGGGCACAGCACGCATATTTTAGATATATCTTTTCTGCTTCAGAACTTCAATGACTATCTTGATGCGACGCAGCGCATGGGAGCAGAAGTTTTTGCGAAGAACATCATTGCGTTTACCTATGGTCAAAGGCCATGGGAGCCATACTCCTTATCAAGCCGTATCATGAGATTGAAAGGCGGTGAGATGAAGTACCGCGATGGGGCAGAACCAACAGCCAAACGGTTGGAAGAGCTGCTAAAGATCGGCCAAGTCGTTGGACTCGATATGTTGGCTGAAACATGGATAAAATTTGTATTTAATGCTTAGATTGAGTTAAACTAGATTGTAGCTCTAGGCGATTCGATTCCGCTGACACCGAAATTTTAGTTTCACTTAAATGTCTCCAACTTCAACGTCAGCCTAACTTACTAACCGTATGTACGAAACGTATCGTATAAGGCTATTACCTACATAGGCGTGATCTGCTTCGGACCCAGGTTAGGTCCAAATCTTAGTATTCATCTTGATGGGGGCCAAATGTTACGTAGTTTTGCAAACTTGAGTTTGTTAACTAGACAACTACTTCACGAATGAATAGAAAATACGAGATCCCGTTGTATTGTGAGCTAATTGTAGCATTAGGCAAGCTTTTTTCAGATTATCACTCGAGCTGTGTTCGTTTGAGACTTCTGCTCTCCTTTATCATTATTGGGAAACCTGCCCAAAATCGAAACTGCAGTCTCACAACGAATACAAAATAGACCAATTCAGCTGGAAAATGGAAAACCTAAATATATTAGTAGTATATCTCCCATGCAGATTCTTTTCTGTTGTACGAAACCCCTCACCACTCAGCGTCAAGTAATACCACTTACTCACTTAACTCTCACTGACAAACCTAGTCCACGGCTGACACCGCAAAGTTCTAAAAGCTTATCACGGTTATCGAGTTCAAGCAATTTCTTGTTGCAACCTGATACAGGGTTCAAATACATTAACTCGGAAACCTAAATACTGCTTTATTCATTATTTCCATACTTCACATATCTGCCTCTTTGGTAAACATTAAGCCTTTAATCTAGCCTCAGAATCAGCTCCGCTGTTGGATTAAAATGGCACGACAACTGTAATAAGAAACATCAAAGCCACGAAAAACTATAGCCTATGATACTCCCAATGGGCTTGGGAGGACCCCAATATGTGGAAATATTGTCCTGTTCGCTTTCATCTTTACTAGTCGAATTGCCCAAGTTTACATATGATTCCATAAAAAATTAATCAATTTCACTATTATATAGACCTTGCAAGCGCAATATAACACTCAGCACTACATAAACTACTATAAGACACCATCGTACGGTCCTAGAATGATCCTGCAAACGAGGCTGAAAACGGCACGTGCTTCTAATTTTGAAGTTACACTTTGAATATGCACAGCTATTCTACTAAACTCCAGCTCAGTGTTCCCTACACTTCATTTTATGGGGCCTCAATACTAGATACGCATAGCTTCCTATCAATGAGATGGGTGTGTGGCGATGGGATCGGCATCCAACGAAACTTGACAAGCAGATTATGATAGCTCCAATAGTGCCGGTACCTCTTCCCAAATACATACATAGCGAGTGTGAGCAGAATTAGGAACGCGGTTATACTACCAATGGTATCAAATACCCTGGCTGGTCCTTTGGCAATAAGCCAATCGACAATGAAATTTGTAAGGCTGGTGGACGGTTAGCATAGCAGGTATATAGGGAGATAGCGAATTTTCTTACCCGTAAAAGAAGAAGTTCTTGAAGGTGATATTCAGAATAAAAGTCTCAACGGCATGGGCGGGTTGAGAGTCAAGAGCATATGACATGGTGGTGCTTGCCGCTACACTCATGCCGAATATGGTGAGGCCCTCTATCGCAGAAATAGCGTAGATTGATATTTTGTGCTGGGTTGCATGGCCAAATCTAACAAGACCTGCTACTGGGCAGATACCACCAACTCCAGCTAGGTAGAGTCTGAACTCAGGCTCATACACTCTACGATTTCGCCTCGTTATGAATCTGATCATCGGATCTGACACAAGCGCTAGAAACACGGTAGCAACAGCACCTCCAACAAAGGGCCCAGCAGACACATATCCGATTGCCGCTGCATCGAATCCCCATGGGGGTGCCACGAATATAACGCCTGCGAGGACTGACATGGCGACAAACCAAGCCAGAATCAGGCCAGATACCAGAATATTGTAGCTGGCGATCAAATTAGCCATGATCAAGAAACTAACTCGCGATGATCATGGAAACCAGGGACGTGTCAGTGAATATTCCGTTGTGGACGGGAAATTGTTTCCTAAGACCAGACTTTCTGTTATCTAGATAGTTGTTGCCATTGCCACCGTGTTTGTAAACCTCGACATGACCGGTTTCGGCTTTTTTCTCGTCTGCCTCCGTAACATACAGGCTCGAACCAATCCTGTCAATGTCAAAAACGCAGAGCAGTTGTAAGTAGTCTCCGGGACGAAGAATAATACCATAATTGTCTGAATTGCGACAAAAGGCGGAAGGATATGAAAGTTGTACGGCCATCCAAGGTTTGTTGTAATGACCCCAGCAAGGACAGACACACCGTCGCTAAGGCTGGTAAGTAAGAAGACGACCAAAGCGACATAGAAGCCCCGCTGATGGACAAAGTAGATATCAGTGACAACAGTAGTAGCACAAGGCCTCGTATACAGAGGCACCAAAACCTTGGAGGGGTCGCCCTGCGACTAGCGTCGAGTAGGTTTTGGAAAACTCAGCAATAACACATCCGACAAGGCCAATGAGCGAAGATAATATAAAGACGGGGCGCTTTCCGAATTTTCGTGCAAAGGCCGAGGCAAAAGGGGCCATCGCCCCTGTTGCAAGTAGCATGTAGCCGTTGAGCTTTGCAATATCAGAGTCAGGCCGGTTGAGATCGGCGGCGACTTGGACGATTCCGGCATTTAGCATAGGGGACTAGAGCCACTGTCAGCAGAAGACTGCGATCAGTCTAGGAGAAGAAAAACATATAGGAATGACGCAGACGAAAGCTGTTCCTAACAAAATGATGAAAAAGACAGTGTTCCGTTTCATCGCCGATTGATCAAGTGTCCAGTGCCGGCCACATGGTGGCCATCTCTCGTTTCAAGGACACCTAAACCCATTGTATACGTGCTTGCACAAACTAAATGAATAATGGTATTGGAGGTGGGGTTGTTGCTAAAACATACCCAAAAATATTTGGAGAACGAGTGCGGTTCACAAAGTATTCAATGCTTATCTTTTCCTACCTGGCTTCTAATTGTAACACACCCCATCCGCTTCCCCAGCCACGTCTCCTCAGAAAGGATTTCTGTTCCTCGGGATCTTGATGCCTCCTATGTCTGGGGTAACAAATGTGGGGGACCAGAAGGCTAAGACAGTAGGAAGGGCAAATGATTACAATAATAAAAAATGCTTAAAAGGGATTTGCCGGATACGCAACGCTGCATCGAAAAAGAAGCAAATTCGTTTTCCTTGGGCCATCTGAATATTAACCAGACCTGACTGTCCCATTAAGTAATTACTGTCGAGACGGTGGTTAGCCAGGGATCCTGCAGGATAACGGACGGCCAGATTAGGCCTAGCCAACGGACCAGGAATGGGGGTAAAAGATACCCCGAAATTAGCAGGGGATAGGGGCACAAAAAGGTCACCCGCCACTGTATTATTTGTGGCTAGATAATCCCTCAATCAATCATGCATTCAACAATAATGCGTTCAACAATTACTTGTGCAACGCCCCACAAACTATAGGTGGTGCGTGCTTCTAAATAAGTGGGGCGTTGCACGAGTAAGCATCCCCCACAAACTTAAGGAGCCATGTCCCCCCCCCCCAGCCCCGCAGGTATCGATTGTTTATTTAAGCATCAGGCTATTCCTCCGAGGAACTGGGTTCGAAATTCACCTACAGTAACAAAAGTCGATAACACCAAAATGTAACTAATACATTTTAGTTTTTACATAAGCCTGTCCTCAAAACTAGCCAGCCTAATTTCCCTTTCCATCAATTAATGTTGAAACAATGATAGAGGGCTTCGGCAACATAGTAGCTCTAGGCATCTTCTGTGCTGGAGTTTTAGCGGTTGCGGCGCGGACACTTCATCAAATCCTATTCTCGACTTTGAAGAGTGTCCCAGGTCCAGTATTAACTCGCTTCTCCCGTTTCTGGTACCTCAAACATATCGCCAGAGGGACCTTCCATGAAACCAATATCAAATTGCACAGGCAGTACGGTACGGGGATGTCTCTAATATATAACTGCTGCGATTGTGCTTCTCATTTACCAAACCAGCTAACATAAACGGCAAACAGGACCGGTGGTTCGCATTGCTCCGAACCAGTTTAGTGTTGACGACCCGGCGGCCATGAAATCCATTTACGGCATTGGCAAGTCATTTGAAAAGGTATGTGTTGCAGCTCGAATTAAGCGCAGACCATGTGAGAAGATACTGATATATAGTTTTTAGTCAGCATGGTACGAGGCTTCTGGTAACCCCAATAACCCATTTCCCGACCTCTTTACGGATCGCAATGCCACTAGGCACTCCGCCAACAGGCGACTAGTTGCCAACTTGTACTCTGCTACCTCCCTCCGGGCAATGGAGAGCAGCGTGGACGAGTGCATCAACCTCTTTCTTGCTCGTCTGCAGGAGCTGGCCAAGTCTGGGCAGCCTTTTGACCTTCAGTTCTGGGTGCAATGTTATGCATTTGATGTGATAGCACAGGTAACGGTTCGCAACCCCATGTTCATCCCTCACTTTGTGCCAAGCTAATACACATACGTTCAGGTGGGTAAGAGAGTAGGATTCTTGGATAATGGGGCAGACAATGACAACATCTTTGAGAGTATTCACAATTACCTCAAGTACTGCGCCGTCATCGGCGTGGTGAGCGAGATCCATGGCACACTCACACGCTTGATGAGCTTCTTTCCTCCAAAAGGAATCTCACGTGTGGCTATTTTCGTTCGCGATCAGATAAAGGAAGGACAGAAAACGCGGGCAGCGGAAAAACCGTACGATAAAAGGCAGGATTTCTTGTCGAAGTCTCTAGACATCCACGAGGCGAATCCCGAAAAGTTTCCGAGATCTGGAGTTGAGACTTTATGCATGACAAACTTTGGAGCTGGATCAGACACGACTTCTATATCGATCTGTGCTATTCTTTTCAACCTTATTAGCAATCCATGCAGTCTTTCAAAGGTATGCACTACTTTGTGAAAGCAAGCAATTAGTGCATGTGTTCTAACAATCTTTTACTTATAGTTGCATCAAGAAATTGACGACAAGCTCGCCAAACTGGGCGGTGTCGATAGAATTCCCTTCAAGGATACACAATCAATGCCTTATCTTCAAGCTTGTATCAAAGAGGGGTTAAGACTGCACCCTGCCACAGGCCTTCCGTTAGCGAGAGTTGTCCCCGAGGGTGGCGTGACAATCAGTGGCATATTTTTCCCCCCTGGCGTAGGTGCTTTCTGTCTGATGTCTTGTTGGGAGCATGAAGTTCTAACTAGCTGTGAGTAGACCGTCATAGGAGTCAATTCGTGGGTTGCTCACAACAACACCGATGTGTTCGGTGCCGATGCAGCCCAGTTCCGTCCAGAGAGATGGCTCGATCAAAACAAGGAAAATCTCTCGTTGATGGAATCTTATTGGCTTCCTGTAAGTGGAATGACCACTCCAGTGTACCCCATTCCTCCATATGTGCAGTCATCTAACAAATGAACAGTTTGGGGCAGGATCTCGAACGTGCATTGGTAAGAATATCAGTCTCTTGGAGATCAACAAACTTATTCCAACGCTAGTGAAGAGGCTGGAGTTTTTTCTAGATGAGTCCTGCAATGTGAAGTTCGAGAATTACTGGTTAGTTAAACAGAAGGGTATGATGTGTAGGGTGGCAGTTAGAGATGGATAATGTGAAGTTTTCGCATGGAGCGACAGGACTCCACCATAGGTCAATATCAAAATCGGCTCTTGTCAAGCTGGTGGGTGAATCTAGCTGTAGTTATTTTATTTCCTTATGAGTTATTGTCATGTTTTATGTTTGCCCGTGTATCTGGTGCTGATATGGAGGCATCGATATTAACTAGTAGGAGGCCAACAAGAAATGTGTGGATCAAATCTATTCTGAGACGTGAAAGTTGCAGTACAATGATCCGAGAAATTGGCGACTAGTCTACAATTAATTTGACAAGCTTATTCGGTCTGCGGCTAGCCTAGAGAAAACTTTATCTAACGCAGAGACCTTCATCTTCTCAAGCTTGCGTACATGCGACATTCTTCTTCTGGACTCAAGGCTCATCTCATCTACTTCTTGGAAGTCCCCGTGAGGTCCAAAGACACCATATGTATGATTTGGCCAAGGCTCCTCAGAATTGAAGAGCTCGATCCACTTTTCGCGCATCTTCTTTCCCGTTCGTTCCGCTGCTGGCGAGAAAGACATGTCAAACCCCCCAAATAATAATAGCAGATCAATTGCGTGGTGAGCACCACTCGATGATTGCCATGGGTTAGCCTCGTCTACCAGACACCGAAATACACGTTTACCTTGATCACGCCATGACTTAGTGATCCTCTCAATGGGTAGCACAAATTTGTAGTCGTTGATAAAATCCAAAGACCCAGCTTTAGATGACGAGGGTCTGCACGGGTAAATCTGGTAAGTTTCCTTCAGTTCATCGCTGGATTCTCCTGCAAGGTCGAAAGCCTCCACAATGGTGTGAAGATCGGTGTCCCATATGCCATTGTGCCAGATGACAGACTGTGAAACATTAGTCTTAGGCTTAAATAATCACAGGGCCAGCTAAGCTACTTGCCTCCTTAGCAACATCGCTTAGGAGAACACCCTCAGCAATGCTGCTATCGTCATGCCAATTATCAAGGTCTGGCTTTTTCTGCAAAAACCAAGATTGAATGCCGGATCTGGCCACGGCATTGACTAACAGCTCGGCAGGCGCCGTGTGAAGGCTAAGCTTCCCTGATTTTTGTAGTTGTCCACTGATAGCATCACGAAGAGCCGACGCTTTCTCGGCAGGTTGAGGGGGGGACAAGTGCAAGGAACCAGAGGACAGCACAAATTGTTTCGCGGGTGATTTCATAACCAAATGGGCGTGGCAATACACTGCGCCCGCACTTTCTCCCGCTAACGTAACCTTTTCCTGTTGATGGAATCAGTTAAATTCCCGTATGATAGCTAGCAGTAAATCTAGCAATGCAGCTTACAGGGTTGCCGTTAAAAGCTGAGATGTGTCGCTGCACCCACTCCAGAGCCAAAGTCTGATCTCTGAGCGCAAGATTTTTCTGGTGAGGTTCGCTGCTGAATGCAAAGATATTAAGCCTGTATTGGATGGACACGAAAATTATCGGTTTCGTCAAGCGTACGGAGTCGTTCACAATGGCCTTCGGGTCTGGATTTTTCAGCATCAAGAAACACTGACAAAATAACATGCTAAAGTGTGCACCGGAGAAGAAGGAATTATAATGTGAGCTTACCTCAAACATTAGAAGCCGCACTGCCAAAAGTCACTGCCTGTGATCCTCCTGGAGCCGGGTTAGATAAGCCAACGTATTTGTCGCCTCTTCACCAAAGGTGTTTATTGATCATACCATGTATCCATACAACAACTGGAAGTTTGTTGCCTTCTGACAAAGACTTTTTTGGGACCATAATATCCAGGTTGAGACAGCCAAACTCATCTTCTGGCTCAGCACCAAGCAAGAGAGATGGCGGAATACGCAAGAGGTATCCAACATCGACGCGAGTCTGAGGACATCTTGGACTAGACACAGGGTATGTTAGTGTTTGCATATGTGTAATTTGTTGTGAGGGGACGCACCCATAGCTAGTACAATCGAGCGTTGCAGGGTACTCGACAATTGGCTCTGGACTGGCAAACCGCTGTGGTATCTTCCCGTACTGAATACCCCTGAAGTGCACGACCAATCCTAGATCGATCCCAGTAAGAGTGGAGGACAGGGACCCGTGTTGGAGAGAGAAAGTCATGTTTGGCAGTGCGTGATACTGAGTGGAAGACGTAAAAAATATCATGAAGGGGGGACGACAAACAAACATGAGAATGCAATATAGATCGAGAAATATGTGTGTATCAACCTTAAGCCGTGCCCCCTGATAGAGAAATTTCCTCATTGTGCGTCACGTATAAACGCATGTAGGACGGAAAGAGGCCGGTTGAGGTAAGATGCCTTTCTGTTAACCGACATGGGTTAGCGTAAGAGTCAACCATGCGGGAAGTATGTAATACCCTGGCAAACATCGGGCCTTCCACGAGACCCCAAGTAATATCTACCCCACATCTGCAGCACACTGCAAAGCAACCCCCCTCCCCCCCAACGCTACCAATTACCCCACAGCGATAACAATCAAAAGATCAGAAGGCACCCCAGAGCGTGAAGAGGGGAGAGATTAATACGGGGAAAATTGAGCAACTGGAGGGTCCGCCCCCGCGATCCAAAGTTGTCTCACGTCTACCATCTAGTGGTTGCTGGCATGTAGTCTCTTTTACCTATGTCCTTGTAAAACTCTCATCCCATTTCGCGCAGCATACTGTACTTCTGTGGTATACAACCACCTAAAGTTGGAGCGATCAATAGTTGCCTATGCTCATAGTTGTCTCGTAGGGAACCCTTGCATACCCCTCATCAAAACAAAATTAACAGGACGTACTAGATTCACGTTTCACTGCTTGACTGTATCAACACAACAGTGAACAAAAGAAATATGGGGTCGATTTTGTGTGGAACACAAGATAATTCGTCTTACCACGTCCTGATCTATCATGTGTAGCTGGGACCTCTTACAGCACGCTACATACTTCGTAATAGCAACAATATCGTTGGTAATTTCCTCGGATTGCGCTCAGGGAGGGGTACGGGGTTAGGTCGGCGCGGAGAGTGAATGCGGAGGTAACTCTAAGTCTTATTCCCTAGAAAGTTATAAGACCATGTGAACTGGGCAAGTTGGAAAGTATCAAAGTGGCTGGGCAAGCTTATACCCCATCACATGTGATTCTGTCATGGCGAGCAGTTTACCCGCCGGCCTCTTGGGAGAGGAGCACGACTGCTACTTTGATACAGACCCTCGAGTAAATTTTGAATTATCGACTTCATTACGGGGCAAGAACGTGGTTGTTGCAGGCGCCGGACGTGAAATTGGTCGTGCCTGTGCACTGTTTTTCACACATGCATCGGCCAAATCGTTGAGTCTCATGGCGCTAGAACAAGAAGAGGTGGAGACGACTGCAGAACTATGCCGTCAAATCAACAAAGACGTTCAGATCAAGGTGGCTGCATTTGATGTAAAGGACTTCGTCTACGTCAACACATTTGGCAAAGCGGCAGACGCAGAGTTCGGTGGCATCCACGTTCTTCTAATGAATGCTGGGAGGCCCGGACAGTGGTTAACCACCGCAGAAAGCGATCCCCAGCTGTGGTGGGATACCGTGACTGTTTCGCTGCGAGGAGGCTTCAACTTTGCTCGGTCTGCTCTTCCGATAATGCAGCAGCAGCGTGGTGGGAGAATCATCTTTACATCTAGCTCTGGCGCTCACAGCAACTTTGGAATGAGCGGCTATGCCCTCGGAAAACTCGGGCTGATTCAGCTCTGTGAGATCATTCACCACGAGAACAAAGAAAATAACATCAAGTATTTTGCCTTCAACCCAGGATGCGTGCAAACCCGCTTCATTACGGACTTCCAAGACAGCCCGGAAGGCAAAACCAGAGACCATGGGTATGTGACCGACAGTGCCCTGAATGAACACAGGTCTGCCCAAACAGCTGTGGAGACGCTTCAAAATGCTACATGGGACACGCCAGAACTTGCTGCAGGGTTGACGACTGTGCTTGCGGCTGGAAAATTAGACTTCATGTCTGGACGTTACTTGGATGCGGCGAAAAATATTGCGGCTTATAGAGAAGAAGAGGGTAAAATAAAAGAGGAAGATTCATATCGTGTTCGTCTTCCTATCGGATCTGGTACGTTAATCCCAGAGCTGGATTTCTAGAGACCTACTCAAAATTTCTTAGATACATATAGAAGTAAGAAGCCCCTTTCCACTAACGTTGAGCGCCATATGGAGTCTCCTACTGACATACTGACGCACATTAGTCAACGCTATATGAACATTCTGGGTCAGAGCCCAAAAATGGCTACACCGTTATTTCTTTACCGACATACAGCCTTATACCCACACGACGGCCTTTTTGCCAGATGGGTAGTCTCCGATGAGGGCCAACGTGTATCAGATGCAATGTTCACGGGGTTTTGTACAACACGGATTTTCAGTGAAAAGGCATTGTATGCGCTGTCTTCAATGTCCTGCGAAGAAACATCCTTCAGTGAAGGGAAAGGCAAAGGACCAGTTGCTAGCGCTTATGCAAACGACTTTTTCTGCCGTTTGGAGGGTGTCGAGGTGCGCAGCCGAGGGATGTGGAAGTACGTGGTTGGCTCTCTTTGGTATTTTACCACTCACCAGCCGAAGAATACTTGTCTAGAGACTATCCTCACTATACTGCGGTTATCTACTCTCGTTAAGACGTGTGGGGACTGGCAACCACAAAATGTGGAAGATTATGACATGCTCGACTACTGGTGGCAGCGATGGGAGGGGATCCACCAGCCGGCTATTTCCCAGCCTCAAAATGAGTTTCAGAGAGTGAGCGAATGGACGGAGCTTTCCTCGGGCTGGGATATTGTTAAAAAAGAGGAAAGTGCTTAATTGTAACAGCACGGTATTCTTGGATTGTTTCTTTTGTCTTCCGCTGTCCTCCGGATTACAGTACGGGGAATTGGTTCCACTTGTACCTGCTTGTGCTTGTTTGCTTTACGTCGTTTAATTTCATCTCTTAGTTCCTATTGACGTGCACCTTGATAAAGATAGCTGTACTAAGACGTTTACGCGTCAGAATGGCAGCTTTACCAAAACAACCTGGGCCAACATGTCTGAAACGACGGGCCGTGAACGAAGTCTAGACGCGGCGCAATTTCGCCGTGTCGCGTTTTTGGCAAAGAGCGGCCATAAGCTCACCAGCCTCAATGCGGCTCTGGGTGAGCTCAGCAGTGTTGAGATCGTCCGGCTGGCTGGAGAAGAGCTCGGCTAGTCGAACACGTTCAGAAATGCGGGATTCTATCACGGGATCACTGTACAGTACTCTTCAGAACTCTACACGCAACAGACACGTTCATGCTTAACATACAAGGCAACCATAGTATAAAGTGCCGGAAAAGAGGCTTATTATTGGTCAAAATGAGCCGAAAAATGGTCCAAGGGGCCCGATTCAAGGGTTTCAACACGCGTTTTCCATTACTAAAAGGCCACGACAGATTGGAACACAGTATATTGACATCTATCCGAAATACTGAAGCTTCACACCATGCTCCGTTTCGATGTGATTGTAAAAATGCGCCTTGCCTTTTAGCTCGATACCTTTTTTCGTGCACCCCGGGTGGAAACAGCGAAAGAAACCAATCTCCTCGCACTCTTTCCGATGTGCGCGGTCAAAATGGTCGTTCATCACAGTTGGCCTGCAGTATGTGAATGTTCTCTCTTCATACGAGAGTCTCGCATCCCCGATGCAGCGAGGACATTGAGACCGGTTCATAAAAGTAGGGAATGTAGGTGACGAAAGAGGAGCCTCGCTCGTCACAACGACATCATGTCCTACCGCTGGTGGAATTCGCTTTCCTCTCGCCGTCTCTCGTTTACCGTTTAACGCCGCCATAAGATCAACGGTCTGGGCGCGAAGCTTCGTCAATGTCTCATCGTCTAAGTCGTCCGGCTGGTTGACGAGGATTTGAGCTAGCATGGCACGCTCTAGAATGTCGAGTGTAATGGCCGAGGGGACATATTCAATTTCATCGGCTGCCGCACCCTATTGTTTTTGTTTCTAGATGTCCCACGTTAATCGATTTTGAAAGTAGTACCGTCGATAGTTCGTTTTGATTTTTGGCGCCGTTGCATTGTCTTGATGTTAATCGCTTAAGTAAGCTTTCGAATCGTCTCCTTATCATGACGGCCGCGAATGCGAAACTGCCCCCCCTTTGCTTTTACTCTTTAAACTTTTAAATTCGTTATTTCTGAATCGGAGGGGATGGCATTCTAGACTGTCTCGGGCACCATGTTGCTGCTTACGCGTGGGTCGCTCGTTAAGCCCATATAAGACTAAAACTGGATCAGGGCATCCTCCTTCGGCTCGCCTAAGACGGCATTTTGAACGTCGAAGTGGATTTTTTCATTGATATATACAGAATTAAATGTTGCCCATTTTGAGTTATGCCGCATCGCTTAGTCGCGCACGGCATCCGATGCGTCTCCTACACAGTATGCCTTTAGTACACAACTCGAAAATAAGCGCTGGCATTCGTAGACATACCGTTCACAGCATTGGCCGTTATACGCCGAAAAGCCTTGGGTTTAAAAGCCTCTTCACTCCCAGCATCAAGCGATTGTCGCCTCATGTCGTCTCGCAGCCGGGAGTACTAAAGGGCTTGGTTCGAAGAGAGGACAGAGCCTTCGAAGCGGCGGAAGACGGGGACCTTCAACATTGTTTTCTTCCAGTGCAAAATAGTGCACGTCACGAAGGGAATGTTTTTAACGGAAAAGACCTGTCCTGCGTCGGTGAGGCTTTCCGCTTCAAAGGCACCGTCGCGGAGCGCCAAGCTGACAATCACGGTGACGAGACAGAGGATCACCCTTCTCTTCATTGTAAAAAAGAAAACAGTCCTAGTAGCCGGTTAACATGTTGACGTAAATAAAAAACTGAGACATATACTTACGGCTTAAAATTGTTTTCGGCTCCTTTGTGATGGGCAAACCGTATTACTATGGCAAGGACGTCCTGCCCCGTTTCTGAATGGCGCACGACCATCAATGTGATATCTTTATAACAAAGTGCTTTCGGCCGCCCTCGGGAGAGATTGTTTTAAAAAAGGAGGTCTTCGAATGAACTCGGTTTCTCCACCTCATCTCCGCACTCATTTTTGCCATAGAGTTCCTCCCAGGACCCGTCTTGCGGTATTTCTTTCTCATGGTCGACAATTTCTGCCGGTCGCGCTCCCGTATACGCAAGGAGCAGATAACATCCCGCCAACTGCACGCGATGCGTTTCAACAGGAAAGGTGCCTGTATCGTACGCAATGTTTAAGATCAAGAGAGAAAGCACTGTGTCAACATCGGCAACAGGCTTTCCATTAATGTTGGGCTTGCGGAGGCTAAAGCGGGGGACTAATTGAGCGTCGTGGAACTGAACAAGAAGAGCAACAATAAGTCCTTTCCGTTCAACCAAAGAAACAAGCATAAAAGCACTTACGTTTAATGAAAAAAACACTTACGTTTTTAATTTCTTTACTTTTGTTCCTGTCCAGAAATTGGCCCGTAACGTTGGTATAGAGCAGCTTCAACTGACGGAAATACTGCCACGTTGTGCCTTCTGACTTGACGTTGTACTCTTGACAGATGTAAAGAAGGAGATCCATCATTGTTGAGGAATCTGCAACTTTTAACGCCTCTCTCCAATTTGGAAAACGACTAGCGTCGCAGAATCTTTGCATTTTATTAGTAGAATACAATGATGTTTAAAAGGCCCGGGGGGGAGGGGGGAATAAGGGCCGAACCTTTTCCATTTTTTCTGAATAGCGATCGTATTGAGCTTTGTACCTTTTGCAAGACGAGGATTAAAATGGGGGATGTTTCGTAGTCGGTCTCTTTGCGCTGCGCGTTGACTAGCTGATAACGCCGTTCGCCGACTTTTCGCACTGCGGTCTTTGGCTTCCAGTTCAGAAAACTGTTCGATGAAGTCGGTAAAGTGCGAGTTGTACCCGTCTATGGCCGCCATGGCTGCTGTCCAAGACACCGTCAGTGCCTCTACTATCGAAAACTCAAAAGAACAGCTTCAACAGAGGGCGCGACTGCGCCCCCTATTAATAGTTTCTCAGGCGAGTCCAGGAAACGGGACCCCTAATTTTGCCAGCGCTTAATTAGGACCTTGCTAAAAGCCCTGTATTGTACACTCTACCTCTATGTGATTTTGCCCCCACTGCTGAAGCCGCAAAAAAAGGCGGCCACTTCCACCAGATTCTGCGGCCGCAACAGCACATTCTCGCATTAGGTTGTATGAATTAAAGACACTTCGGTCAAACTCTCAATTATGATGTTGCTTTTATATATGCTACGGCCTCCCCTCTTCGATTACACCTCCTTATTAGTCTCAACATGCTCGTGGGCCAGCATAGCCTTGGGAGACGCCTCGGCCGCAGTGAACACGTTGAGCTTGCCAAAGTGCGAATCGAGTTCCTCAAGAGTCTTCCTCTTCGTCTCGGGGTACATAGAGTAGACAAGGACAGCGGCGAAGATATTGAAGGACATGAAGATGAAGTAGGTGCGGGGACCGATGTGGGCAACGGCAATGGGCCACACCTCAGCGACAAGAATAGAGCCCAGAGACGCACCAGAGGCGGCAATTGCCAGACCTTTGGATCGGCAGTTGATGGGGAAGATCTCAGAGGCGTAGATCCAGACGCAGGGACCGAAACCCATGCTATCTGCGAGGAGTTAGCTAGACCCCAACGAGAAAGAGAAAAGAGAAAAGAGAGAACACGGGGACAAACTTACAGCCGACAGTGAAGAGGAAGATGAAGAAGATGTTGGCATAGTTGGCGGACTGGTTGGCCTGGTTGGGGTAGGCAGATTGGAGGGCGCCGTTGATCTGGGAGGTGAGTGTTGTGCAAGACAGAAATAAACGGAGGCTCCACTCACCATCAGGCAGAAAGCCATGATCATGGCACCGACGCCGAGGCAGTGGCGACGGCCAAGGCGGTCAACGACGAACATGGCAGCAATTGTGCAGAGGACCTGGACGGAGCCGTCAATGCCAGAGGCCAGCAGACTGAGGCTCTTGGAGGTGCCAGCGGCGATGAAGTTGGTGGGCAGGTAGTAACGGATGCCCGAAGCACCAGACAGCTGTTGCAGCAGAGCCAGTAACCAGGCACGCCATAGACGTGACCACAGAGCTGGCTCCTGGATGAAGGCGCGGACCGAGGTGATGGAGTGCTCCTTGTGCCAGAGAATATTGGCGTGGATCTCGTCGAGTTCGGCCTGGACATCGGCGACGGACGTGCCACGAAGCTTGGAGAGAGCCACAGCTGCCGCATCCATCATGTCGTGCTCAATGAGCCAACGAGGGCTGGGGAGTTAGAGCCAGAAAACAATGACTACTCTTCGGATCGAACTTACCTTTCAGGCAGGAAGGGCGAGCCGGCCATGAAGATGACGGCCGGGACAAACTGCATGGCACAAGACAGGCGCCACTCAAGATTCTCACCTCTGCCCGTCTTCCAGAAGGAGTAGCCGTAGCCAACCCAGAAAGCCATGGAGATGCTGTTCCGTTAGGCCTCTGGAGCATTTCTAAGACACGGAGCAGGCAACAACTCACCCAAAAACGATGCCGACTTGGTTGAAGGCGACAAAGAGACCACGATGGCGAGCCGGGGTGATCTCACTGAGGTACAGAGGCACAGCGGTGGACACAACGCCGCAGCCGAGACCAGCAATAATGCGGCCGACAATCATCATGGCACGGTTGACGGCACCGGTTTGGATGGCAGCACCAACGCACATCACAGAAACACCGAGAATACCGGCATAGCGACGGCCGAGCTTGTTGTTGGCGGGACCAGCCAGAAAATTGTAGCCGAGGAACTGACCGGCGTAGAGAATGCAGGTGATGAGGCCGAGAATGGACGACGAGGGGTTGTTCATGGTCTTTTTGAAGCCGGGCGAGACGTACATGGTGCTTAGAATGCCAATGTCATAGCTGCCCAGGTTAGCTTATTGGAGAATGCACAGCGAACAGAACCGCCAGAACGTACCCCCAGCCAATGGAGCCCATGGCAAAGACAGCGCAGCTAAAGTACAGCCACGGACCCATGGTCTCGCGAACAGCATTGTCGGCAGCCATGGTTGCGATTGTGTGAGTGTTGGGGCGTATGTGTACGGACAGTGCAGAAGGCAATGTGTCTGGGAGATAAGACAACGCCAGAAGACCAACACAGCGATAAACTGAAGATCTCTCAAACCCTGGGGAACTGCATGGCACCCGTCCTATTAATACATATCCCGTTGCGCCCACGTTGACGCGAGTGGAGGCGTGAGGAGGGAGTAGAAACTTGAGCAAAGAGTCGAAAAAGACGTAAAAAAAACCTGGAGTGGTGGCTGGGGCCCCCAGACCCAGTCGACCCTAGTAAGGCCCAATGGCATGGAGAATGAGCTGGTCCTAGTGGCTGTTTGTGGGGAAGACAAGCGAGAGTGGCTATTGACGGGCATAGAGCGCCGGGGACGTAGAGCTAGCCTTCCCCAGGAAATGGCGGCGGAACCTCCGCTGGCATACAGGCCTACCCCATGACCGGTTAGCGGCCAGGCTGAGCGGGGGTTCCGCGTGGGATCTTGTGACATCTAGAGCGGGCGGGCGAGATGCACGCTCGAGGAAGCCTTGTAAAAAAAACGGCGGTTCCGTGGATTTATGTGGCATCGGCCTCGACAGCGGTCATCCGGACAAATCGGGGAGGGCAGCGGCCGTCATTGGAGGAGGCGAAGGAGCCCCCGGAGGTGTTAAATACGACGAATGAAATAGTACGAATTGCATAAATATGAATATGAAACGGCCGTGGCATAGTTTGTGCTGGTCGTCGCCGTAGTTGT
This sequence comes from Graphilbum fragrans, assembly GCA_001513895.1. NCBI lineage: Eukaryota > Fungi > Ascomycota > Sordariomycetes > Ophiostomatales > Ophiostomataceae > Graphilbum > Graphilbum fragrans. Next base: position 743,137 of record LLKO01000010.1, read on the forward strand.
TTTTGCTGCTCATCTGACCGATTTTCCTTGCCTTTCTCGACATGGCTCCTGCCCGTGTTCATGACATTGCTCTGCGCAAAGAGGCCGCCGTGGCCTCGCGCGACTTTACGGAGCGCGTTGAGCAGACCGACCTCTGCGTCTGCGGCGGCGGGTTTGCCGGCACCATTACGGCCATCGCAGCGGCGCGCAACGGCGTGTCGGTGGTGCTGATGCAGGACCGGCCGGTGTTGGGCGGCAACGGCTCGAGCGAAGTGCGGCTGTGGATTCTGGGGGCGACGTCGCACATGTTCAACAACAACCGCTACGGGCGCGAGGGCGGCCTCGTGGACGAGATCCTGCTCGAGAATCTGCACCGCAACCCCGAGGGCAATCCGCTGATTTTCGACACCATTCTGCTGGAAAAGGTGCGCGAGGAGCCCAACGTGCGCCTCTTCCTCAATACGGCGCTCGTCGGCTGCGACAAGGACGGCGACCGCATCCAGCAGGTGCGTGCGTTCTGCTCGCAAAACTCGACGACATACGTGGTGCGCGCGACGCAGTTTGCCGACTGCACGGGCGACGGCGTGTTGTCGTTTTTGGCGGGTGCGCCGTTCCGCGTGGGTGCAGAGGCGAGAGACGAATACGGCGAGAAGTTTGCGCCGTCGTCGGAGTACGGGCACCTGCTGGGCCACTCGATCTACTTTTACAGCAAGGACGTCGGGCGGCCCGTCGAGTTTGTGGCGCCGTCGTATGCGCTCAAAGACGTCGAGGCCGAGATCCCGCGCTTCCGCAGCTTCAGCACGCGCGAAATGGGCTGCAACCTGTGGTGGATCGAGTACGGCGGGCGGCTGGACACGGTGCACGACACGGAAGAGATCAAGTGGGAGCTGTGGCGCGTCGTCTACGGCGTGTGGGACTACTTTAAGAACTCGGGGCGGTTCCCGGAGGCGGCCAACCTGGCCCTCGAATGGGTGGGCACGATTCCGGGGAAGCGTGAAAGCCGTCGGTTTATGGGGCCCACGGTGATGACGCAACAGGACGTCGTCGAGCAGCGCTTTCACAGCGACGCGGTGTCTCACGGTGGATGGTCCTTGGATCTGCATCCAGCCGATGGCGTCTTTTCGGAGGTCGATGGCTGCACGCAGTGGCACTCAAAAGGTGAGTGGGAGGTCTTGGCAATTCTTTGGAGTGTTCACCGGACGCTTATGTTTGTTATGGTGTATCTTGTTTGTGTCTTGACTCGTTGCATTCTGCACACGTTTTCCGGTCTCGTGCATTGCTAACCCTCAGGTGTCTACCAAATCCCCTTCTCGTCTATGGTCTGCTCCGAGATCCCCAACCTGCTCTACGGCGGCCGTATCATCTCGTCGTCGCACGTCGCCTTCGCCTCGACGCGGGTTATGGCCACCTGCGGCAACAATGCCAACGCGCTCGGCATGGCTGCTGCCCTCTGCAAGCGCCACGGCATCGATCCCATCCAGCTGCTCACCAAGGATCGCATGCAGAACTTCCAGCTCGAGCTGATGCGTTTTGGCCAGTTCATCCCCGGCTACAAGCTGCGCGATCCCGACGACCTGGTCCGTCGTGCCGTCGCCATCGACAGTGCTTCCGCTGGCGGCGATTTTGCGCTGGCCCAGCTGCCGGCCGATGGCCCCCCCAAGGTGCTGGTGCGCAGTCTGGCCCAGATGCTGCCGCTGGTGGGCGGCGAGGCCGTGCCCACGTTCCAGGTGACGGCCCTCGCCACAGAGGCCACGACGCTGGTCGTGCAGCTGCGTGGCTCGCAAAAGGCGTACAACTATACACCGGAAGTAGTGCTGGCGGAGACCAAGTTTGCGCTCACGCCCGGTGCCAACGAGTTGACCATCGATCTCGGCGTGTCCAACCCCCAGACACAATACGTCTTCCTCTGCTTCCTGCAGAACGACGCGGTGGCTCTCGCAACTACCAAGACGCGCATCTCGGCCTTGATGACCGTCGAGCACGAATGCGACCAGGCACCCCCTGCGGACGTCGGCGTCGACTACTTTGAGCGCTGGACGCCTGTGCGGCGGCCCATGGGCCACAACCTGGCGCTGACGGTGACGCCGCCGCTCAAGGCTTGGGGTGCGGAAAATGTCCGCAACGGCGTCCCGCGGCCGACGAAGCGCGCTAACTGCTGGATTCCTGCGACCGGGCCCAAGTCAGGCGCCGGTTCAGGATCAGGATCAGGCTCGGCTCTTCATATTCGTTGGGATGCACCAGTGCACATTAGCCGTGTTGTGGTGCACTTCGACACCGACTTTGACCATGCACTGGAGTCGGTGCTGCGTGGCCACCCGGAACGCAATATCCCCTTTTGCGTCAAGTCGTGGCGACTGGTGGATGTGGCCAGCGGTCGTGAGCTGTTCCGCGAAGAGTCCAACCACTTGTCGCGGCAGGAAGCGGTGCTCGAAGAGGCCGTGGACACGAAGGAGCTGGCACTCGAGATGTTGGAGCTGCACGGCGACGAGAACGTCCGTGGCGGTGTGTTTGAGATCCGTGCCTATGAGTAGGGGGACATTCTACATTTTACTTTTCCACGCAAATTGCTATGTATATGTATTGCATTCTAGATATATAGAACCGTCATCTTTCCGTACAATGCACGCTGGCCACGCCCAATGTCCACATTTTGACCTGCCACTCGAAGGCTTTACTGCCGCAAAAGAGCAGCGTGCCTTCCGAGACGTCCATATCTTCCTTGCTCATTCGCCGGAAGGAGAGTTGGAGATGTGTACTTTTTTCCCGATGCCGTGTAAACTTCTCCTCCCACCAAGACGCTGGTTTTGGAATAGACAGTCCTCCAGCCTCCTCTGCAGCTGTGACGAAAATGTGCACCTGCTGCCAGTTGTCGGGCTGCAGATACTCGTGGTCCAACACAAACTCCACGAGCGCAAAGTCGTCGCCGCGTATGGTCCAGCAAAGCTTGGCGCCGGGACCACCGGGCATAGCCAGAAAACAGGCGGCGCCAGTGCCGCCGGCAATACAGATAGAGGCAGCGCTGTCTTTGATCCATTCCGGCGAGAAACCTCCACCAACATCGACCACTTCGGCCGTGAGCGGTCCTTGCGGCCGTGGAAGACCAAGAAGTGCCGTGACTCGGCCGTGGCGCGCGAGCAGCGATAGCGAGGAGATGTTGGCACTCTCTGCCGCTGACACAAGATGGCACGGTGTAAACGTCAAGCGCCGGTCAGCATCACTGAGACTGTGAGCGCCACCGATGGGGTCGAGGTCTGGGGCAAATTGCAGCGAGACATGTTGTGTTGGGCGGAGCCACTGGCCAGATTGGCTTTTGACGGCAAAAGAATGGATGCTGATGTTGGGTGTCAGCCGATGCGAGGAAGCGTGCACAAGCTGGGCCATGGATGCGATGGTGAGTGGTGAGAAACTGAGATGGGTTCGGCGGTTCCTTGGGCTTATTTATACCAATTGGCGGGTTCTATCACTAGTGTTCGGTGCCCGTAAACCACATGCAAATCACCGCAGCTTTTCTGCCATTTCCATTTCTGCTCGATAAACCTACCTATCGCCTTGTCTTGCAGCTCTAGTTGACATAATGATATTCGCTGGGCGTACGTTTAATTGACATAGGAGAATTCACGCTTATTCTATTTCCAGAAAATTAACTTCGAGGTATTGAAACACATCCTCACGTTAAACCTACACCAACACTATCTGTTTCCGCTGCGGTGCGTTGCCAATCATGGATACCTTCATCAATCGCAGTAGCCCAACACGTTCATAACGATCAACATCCGTGGCAAATGCTGACGTATCCGTTCTCGGCTTCGGTTGCTTCTGCTTCACGAGGAGCACCAGCATTCTCTCGACCCTCCAATTGTAATGCAGTACAATTCCCAAGCATGTGCTCTCCGACTGCACTAGGTCTGGATGCGTTGCGGATACGGTCCCGCGGAAGACACCATCGCCAATCACAACAATGCCTTCCCAGGTATTTTTGGGCCTCTTGCGTGGGGGCTTTGACTCGTACACCCACACCCAGACCATACAAGCGTGGATGAGCAAGGCGCAGTTTTCATGACGCGTTAAGGCCATAGGCTGGCCAGTGCCCCGTTCGTCTCTTACTTGATCGTCATCTTCGCCCTGATCACCGTTGGCGTGTTGATGGACCAACTCACGATGGCAGTCAGACCAGGATAGAGGTGAAGGATCACTTAAAATCGTGTCTGTCTTCGCATCAACGGCTGCGACGGATATAACTTGGAGGTCCAGGTTTCCGCCAAAAACCAGTGACGGAAACTGGCGCTGCGCTACGACGCAGTGCCAGCCAGCCCAAGACCAGCTCGGAAAACCCTCGCGGCGGGGGCTCGTTGTTCGCACGTCCCAGCAGAGCCCGCTCACAAAACCGGCCTGTGACTTGGTGTCTGTGTCTCCTCCCTCCGCATTATTCTCCTGTAGTATTCGTTCCCAAGGTAATGTGGATGGTCTCTGCTTCGAAACAAAGACGTACTGTAGAACAGGCACACCGCACAGATTGTACACTGGGTATCGGGGACGCTTGGCCATGGTTTCCAGCAAACCGAGCATAGCATAGAGCACGTCACTTTGGTGTGTCAGCTGTCGTGTTGTGTAGGCGGCCAGCAAATGCGCCAGGTCAAAACCGCCGCGTTGTTCGTCTTCTACCACTTGGTCTCTCTTAATGAACCAAGCCCGTGCCATCCATAAAAGGTCACCGGAAGCGGGCATGGTGAGCGCCTCGCGGAACACGGCACACCTGCACTCGAAAGACATCTCGTGAGCGCCAAAAAAAAGCCGCCGAGGCGCGAAGAGGCCCTCTTGGTACGTCCAGCCGCGTTTGGCCCATGGAGAAGCCCGCACTTCGTCGGCTGGCTCTGGCAGAAGACAGGTGAGATCATGTCCGCCGGCACGGGCACATGCAGGCGCTGTGACCTTGCCGTCTCCGTCGACAGTCCCCTCCTCATAGGGCCGTCGGCCACGACTTCCGGTGAGGCCGGCATCGGCATTGTCTCCCGCAGCCATGACCAACGTGACTAGGGCATTTGAATAGACCAGATGCATTTCGCGCAGCTGGCATTGTTTGATGCCTGGTTCGCCGGCCTGGTCGATGCAGTAGCGGTCAACCCAGAGGTAGTGATAGCCTAGTCCTAATGTCACATGGATGGCGTCCTCCACGACCTTTTCCACCCCCCCTTCTGCGAAGGAACGAAGTCGACGACGGCCAGCACCATCTATTTCCATATACTTTCTCCGTTCAGAAGCAGCGGCCGAGTTCGGTGACGGTGGAGCGCCCCAGACATAGCTAAGGGCCAAATAATGCGGCAGGGACGGCGCGAGCAGCAACTGCGTACTTGGTGTCTGTGATTGTGGCTGTATTTTTGCTATTGGCAGCTTAGAAAGGCTCGCTTGTCGGCATACGTCTTTCCACGCCACAATGTGCCTCGTCGTGCAGTCGATGACAAGAAATTGCGGCCCCATCTGCTTCCAGGGTACATTGCACTTGTCACCGTGCGTATGCTGGCAGCACTGGATCCAGCTCGTTGCTGTATCAAAATCCATGTCCGGCCGAGCTGTCAGCCGGTGGATGGTGATGGGGAATTGGGGGGAAATGCATCCGATACGGCCAATGCATCCATTGGAACGGCTTCCAAAGAACACCCTACGGTAGGGTCTCTTTTTTTGCATCCGTTGCACGCATAGGAGTGTTGTGTCAACTATATTCCCCACAGTTTCACTCCACGAGAATACGCCGTAGAAACTAAGCACATCATAGCCAGACATTGCCAACAGGCGATAAGGTGTGCCAGGCCTCAATATGAAACCCGAGGCAGCACCTATCAAGCGGCACAGAGGACACGGTCGAGAGCACCATGTCTGGTCGACGCATCCTAGATCTGTAATGTGACGCCCTCCCGGTTTCGTGGGTATCTCAGAAAACTCATAATCTAGATCGATTGCCGCACATCTAGAGCATAAGTCGCCGGCCACCATGTCTTTATGTAAGGGTTGATAGTGCAGGCCAACGGTCAGTACGGGGTAGGTAATCTTCAGCGACTTGTAGCTACCGACGCTGTACTCCGATTTGTTGTCATCGTCGTATTCGTCACCGTTGGTCTGAGAAATGTTGTTCTTTATATCGTTGTGGCTGTTGTCTTTCCTGTCATTGTCGCGATCGTGATAATTGTTTGTGTCTTCATCATCTATGACGCTCTGCTCATCCACAGCCCGTTTCTTGATTATTTTCCCGAGTACCAACATTCTGCTTGGAGTCCAGCCGGTCACAACCCGCACAAGCAGTAGCCAGGCTACTCTCAGGTTTTTATACCTGATAGCCACACCGATTGCTGTTTCGCCGCTGCCATTCCGCATCAGTACATCTAGATCCATTCGTCCTAGAAGGCGGCGGACAAAGTCGGCGCTATACGGACAAAAAATGGCGTACATCAATGGCGTGTGCCCTTCGTCGTCAGGCGTGTTGATATTGACATCGGCGATGCTGATCAGCCGCTGGACGATCTGCACTCTGCTTGTATGCGGTATTTCGAACAGCCATCCATCACGTTCCGTTTTCTCGAACTGTAGGGCCATTGATAGCACCGAACACCCAGACCTATCGCGTTTGGTTGCATCGCAGCCAGCCTTGAGAAACATGTCTACTATCTCCAGAACGCCGTTATCTACCGCATGCATCAGTGGTGTCATGCCGTCGTTGTCCACTAGATCAGGGTTGATCCCAGGAAACTCTAACAGCGCATGAATCATGTCCAATTGACGAGTATTCGGAATAGAACGAGGTGCCATAGTCGCATGGTGCAATAACGAGAAACCAGCATCGCTCTTTTGGTTGGCTTCGGCTTCTCCAAGTACACCTATAAGAGCCTTCACTATGCCTGTATGCATAGCCACGACAGCAAGCTCAAGGGGGGTCTTCGCTGGCTCCTCTTCACCTGTTCTGGCTCCCCTCGGGTCGATCCCTGGTGCTTCTAACAGGACTTGAACCACCTTGTCATGACCTTTAGATACAGCCAACGTCAAAGCGGTGTCATATCTCTTGGTATCACGGTCTTGCACTGTTACTCGGGCGTTAACATCCACACGTCCGGTCTGCAGTAGCCTGCGCACCACCTCAGCAAAGCCATTAGTGGCAGCACAGATAAGAGGCGTCTGGCCCTCGCAAGTGCTATCCGGGTCGATCGGTGGGTATGTGAGAAGCAGATCCACGAGAGCCAGTTCTCCCGTTTCAACCGCACAATACAAAGCCGTATATCCCTCGTTATCCGGAATGCTGGGGTCGACGCGCCCGGTCGCAAGAAGGCGCTGCACGATTCTGATCCTCGCGGGCCAGTTGGCATTTGCCGTGGAACGGAAGCCGGAGGGTATGGCCCAAAAAAGGGGTGTTTTGCCGCGGTTGTCGCGCAGATTGGGATCAACTTCGGGAAGCTTGGCTAACTGAGTGTCGCCTTCGCCTTCGACTAAGCCGTCAGTGTGCAGGGATAAAAGCGCCTGGACAATTTCCTCTCGGCCATACTCTGCCGCAGTAGACAGGATTGTTCTGCCGCTGTTGTTTTGCCAGTTGGGGTCTAGCCGCCCATCGGCAAGTAAAATGGAAAGCATCACCGTATCTCGCACTTCCAACAGAGCATCTCCCAGTGTCCTCGTCGTAATGCGTTTGCCAGGTAGACTCATCAGTAACCGAGCCACCGCAGCTTGCTGATTCCTCACAGCGGCAGACAGAGCCGAGAATTTCCGTCTCGCGGGGTCATAGTACTTGGCCGTAGATGAATATGTAATGTTCACATCCACCCAATGTGGCGGACCTATCAAGGCCTCGACGGCGCGTGTATTGCCACGGTGGGCAGCGACCACCAGCAATTCCTCGCCTACCCAAGACGAGTTCGGGTCGTCGCCTTGGCTGCCGATGCGACTACCCTGGGCCGAGAGCATGGCGAAGAAAGCGGAATCGTCGTTTGCCCGTAAAGCACACCTAGCTATGCTATTTTTAACCGAGTGCCTCTTTTGGCCTACATAATCAAGAGTCGTGGGTAATAGTGGATCTGTCTGCGGCTGGCGGGCGAGCAAAACTGCAATATCTTGTCGGTTGTGCAACAGCGCAACCAGTAGAGGCGTGCTGCTATTTTGGGGCGCGTACCTGTTAGTAGGTTCCGAGTCTCCTTCACTCTGACTACTGCTATCGCTCTCATATACTTCACGTTCGTGGGGCATCGCATGACGCGGATTCCAGTTGTTTAACCGCCCACTCTCAATCAGCACTTTGACGACTTCCACATGACCACCGTTTGTTGCATGCCAAAGAGCAGCACTTTTATCGAGAGCCGTGAAGTCTGGGTTGGCACCGAACCGAAGAAGCTGCGAAACCACAGCTGCGTGCCCCTTTTGCGCCGCCAAAAATAGAGCAGTACGGCCCTCATAATCACGCTGGTCCACTTCAATATGTGCGTCGCCAGTCAATAGCTCCTCCACCGTTTTTTCGTCTCCAACTGCCGCGGCTTGCTGCAGTGCTGTTTCGCCCACACGGGTCGAAATACCAGACATATTATATTTTTGTGAGCCTGCTAAAAAGGGATGTTGAAATGGAGACACTGGCAACCTGTAATCAACGCAGTTATGAACGACACAAAATCTCTGTGCAGGAGCTCGGACACCGATGTGGCGCAGCACACTGCCCACCTTCGTGTTTTTCACCCCGACAACCTTGTGTCGTATTGGTGTCACAGTCACTGCGCCACATTATTTGTGCTGCGCCCGGTGAGCCTCATTTTGGGTCGACCTCTTCCATGAATGTAGATTCACTGCGCTCTTGGGTCTTGCCATGTCTTGTGTCCGTGAAACGTCGATGACAACCAACCCGAGAAATCATGCATACATCTTGTCAAGGGGCAGGAATCACTTTCAGTTGGAATGAGACGCACGGAAAAGGACGAAACTAAATGTTTGTGGACGCTGCCCGAAAATACGCCTGTCAATGTAACGGTGGGGCATCGTTCTCGAAAGTTGGTGTTCTACGATCTTAAAACAATCGCCAAGTCACCACATAATATATATACTTTTCGGCAGGAAATCGCAGACTCGATTAAGTGTTATGAAAATAACTATAAAGTGAATATATTTCCTCTCATCGTTATCCATGTGTCGTACTCTGTTGTAATGGCATTCTTTCATTTGTTGCTTCGTGATACATCTCATCAAACATCATGTCTCCCCTGAAGCTGTTTCCTGCCCGTCGGAGCCTTCCAGGACCTCCTTCCGGTCCCCCACCTAGATTGTCTTTCTCCGAAGTGCCGACTACATGAAATACCTTAGGGCCACCAATTCTTGCGTAAAAACATAGCGGTGCGCAAAGTTGGGGTCTATCGCGCACCCAACCCCGGGCAACCTCTGGCGACTTTGTGCTGCGCCACCTCCCGATTTGCTTCGAATGAGTCCGGTCCGCCGCGATACAGAAACACATTGACAGCTGCGCCTACCCAGATAGTCCAGGCTGTCGTTTTCCCGCTTCCTGTTCGACAGACATAGTCACATACGGCTGCTGTTAGCCGGCTGTTCCTGCCAGCGCAATTTCGTGTACATCTCCGTCAGTATCTCCTTGATGCCGACGCCGCGCCGATGTTCGTTCACGCTCTTGTTGAGAAAGTAGAGATTGTTAATGTGTAGAGAGCGTAACATCTTGGGCAGCGCGGCAATCAGTGCCATCAAGTCATCATGGATGGTGAGAAACCCGCCGAGGCCGAAATGCCTCGTTGTGGCCACCGGTGCACCGGAATGATGACGATGAAAGGTACGAGGTGTATGAGGCGCCATTCAAGGTCCTGGAGAGACGGCAGCGTTGTAGATGTAATCGCTTCGGCATCCAAATCTGTGGTGATGCTTAGGTACTCAAATCTGCGGCCGTGGCGCCGTGTACATACTGAAGCAAGCCACGCCGAAAGACCGACAGTCAGCGGGAAGCTGTGGCAGCCCGGTATCAGCTGGCACATGCTCGGCGTCTCGTAGGGGGTGAATCACAGCGTGTGGCCATAGGTGGACGATGTAATCTGTATTCTCTGAAGCGCGGGGAACTGCTCTAGCCCCGTCCTAAACGCAATGGTATCATCGACTCTTCCCATGCCTCGACACGGGACCAAGCACCATTTCTTGAAGGCCACACAGCACTTTACCAGGCCATCCTAGCCCGCGATGGTGCGTTTCGGGCGGCCAGTAAGATTTCCCAGATAACGCTTGTTGATGCATTTGTTGTTTTCGTGGTATATCGGGGAGATGGTGTAGATGTAGCCATGGCAGTGGTTTGTGGATGAGGTGAGAAAGGGACAAGGTTGAACGGTTTAGGGAATTTTTGATGGAAATGTTGATGATGTAGCCTTGCCTATACAACATTCACATTCTATCTACGAACCAGGTATTAACGTCAAGGCTAGCACTTGAGATCCGCAACGAGCATCGTGGGCTGGCCAGAAACAGACAGGAGGCTGCTTGTCTGTTTGGCAGGCCCAGCATAACCTATATCTCAGTCGCTACTGTCTACGCTTCCGGCTGAATTCTTTACATCGATAGTTTTAGTCTCAGAGTCACTCGTGCACCACCCGTAGACCGCATAAATCGTGCCAGTGCAAATCATTTCCCATTCTATCTTGTGTCTTTGCCATCCTTGTTCTTGGGAACAGAATCATCCAAGTAGACGGCGCAGACATTCTGATGCTATCTTTCATCCACTTCCGCTATCCTACACATACGAGTCGTCGTCTTCCTTGCGCATCGGCGGTAACAGCGACTTCGGAGGCCACGCTGCCTGGCTCTCCCACTCGGCGTCAAAGTGGTGCCGTCCCGACTCGACCCAGCGGCCCGCAGCGTCTGTCAGCGGCACGCCGGCCGTGCGCTCCGCCGGCAGCACGACCCAGGCGCGGCTGCTCGGCGGCACCACGACATCCAGCGACAACGTCTTGCCGTCGGTGAGTGCCCATCGGCACTCGAGGCGGCCGTAGGCGGTCTCGTAGGTGGCTTCGGCCGAGGTCAGCGTGCCGCCCGGCAGCGGAGCCACAGAAAATGAGCGCCAGCCGGGGGTCAGCGGCGCCACACCCGCCACAGTAGTGTGCAGCCAGTGGATGACAGAGCCGAGCGCGTAGTGGTTGAAGCTGGTCATCTCGCCGGGATTCACGGTGCCGTCGGGCAGCATGCTGTCCCAGCGCTCCCAGATGGTCGTGGCGCCCATGGTGATGGGGTACATCCAGGAGGGGCGGTTCTTCTCTTGGAGCATGCGGTAGGCGACTTGGTGGTGGCCGGCCTGGGAGAGGGCGTGGGTCACAATGGGCGTGCCGGCAAACCCTGTGGCAACGCGGAACCGGGCGAAGCGCACGAGATGGACGAGACGGGCAGCCGCTGTGGCAGCCTGTTCCGGGGTGGCGTGGAGGCCGAACACGAGGGCCAGGCTCAGAGCAGTCTGGGTGTCGCCGACGAGCAGGCCCGAGGGCGCAATGTACTTGGCCTGGAAGGTGGCCTTGAGCCGCTGCGCATCGGCGGCAAATCTCGCGGAATCGGCTTCCGGGCCCACCAGAGCAGCCACCTGCGCCATGACCGTGGTCACATGCACGAGGTAGGCGTCGGCGACCAGCGTCCCGTTGGTCCGGGCATCGCCGGGCGCATCGGGGGGGGCTGTGGGGTCGAGCCAATCGCCCAGCTGCCACAGCTCCGGGTCCCAGAGGTCGTCGGATGTGCGCTGGACGCCGTGGTCGAGCCAGGCGGTCATGCTGGGGTATTGGCGGCGCAGGACGTCGAGGTCGCCGTAGGCCTTGTACAGGTCCCAGGGCGTCAGCACGGTCACGTCGTCCCAGATGGCCTGGGGCATGGCCGGCCACATGTGCTGGATGACGTTGGGCACGACAAATGGCGGGATGCCGCGCTCCTCGTCGAGCAGCTGCTCGGCCATGACGTCCTTCAGCCAGTCGCCGAGCATGCCGGCGGTGTTGTACAGAAAGCTGGCCGAGGGCGTGAACACCTGGATGTCGCCGGTCCAGCCGAGGCGCTCGTCGCGCTGCGGGCAGTCGGTCGGGATGGACAAAAAGTTGCCACGCATGCTCCATGTGGCATTGGCGTGCAGCTTGTTGATCAGGGCGTGCGACGACGCGAAATGGCCGGTCCGCTGCATGTCCGTGTGGATGACGAGGGCCTCGATGTTGTCCTTAGTCGGCACAAAGCCCTCGATCTCGACATACCGGAATCCGTGGAACGTGAACCGCGGCGACCAGTCCACGAGCTCGCTGCCGTCCGACACCACCACGTCTGTGCATTTGGCCACCCGCAGCGGCCGGGTGCCCAGCTCGCCGCCCTCGAGCACTTCGGCGTGCCGGAAGGTGGCCGTGTCGCCCTTGGCCAGCGCCAGCCGCGAGACGTGCACCCGGCCCACCAGGTTCTGCCCGAAATCGACCACCGTCTTGCCCGCGGGCGTCGTTATGATCTCCATGGGCTTCAGCGCCTCGGTGACGCGCACGGGCGGCGCATCCGGAGCCACGAGGTCCGCTGCCGGGAACGGAAGCACCTTGACAGCCTCCCATCCGCCGTTTTCGCTGCCCGTTTTCCACTCTGTTTCTTGCTGCGCGTCGTACACCTCGCCGTCGTAGATCTCGCTTCGCACCAGGGCACTGGCCCGGACCTGCCATCCCTCGCTGTTCGTGGCGACCGTCTCGCCGCCGACTTCCAGCTGGGCCAGCAGCCCGAGCGTGTCACCGTAGATGAACCGCCGGCCGCCGAGGAAGCCCAGCCGTCCGGCGTACCAGCCCTCTGCCACTTCGACAGCCAGCACATTGGCTTTTCCCGCCACCAGCAGCGAGGCCACGTCAAACACCTGGTAGTTGAGCCGGTGCGAGTAGCTCGTCCAGCCGGGCGCCATTTCGTGGTCTCCGACCGGCTGGCCGTTGAGATAGGCCTTGTAGACGCCGAGGCTGGTAATATAGAGCCGGGCCGCCTCCGGGGCAGCCGGAGCCGTGAATGTTCGCCGGAACCGCAACGGCCGCAGCGGCCCGTTTTCGTTGTCCTCGACGTCGGTCGCATATCTCTGCGCACTCGCAATCGGCTGCGCCGTCCAGTCGCTCTTGTTCAGCAGTCCGGCCTCGACCGTCGTCCACGACGACCACGCTCCGGCCACCCCGGCACTGCCCGACCGGCCGCCGGTGGCCTTGACACGCACTTTGGCGACTTCGCGCGACTGGAGAGGCGTGCTTGGCCATGGCACCAGCACAGACTCGCTGCTGGCCACGCTGTACTTTTCTGTTGCGCCCGTCTGGCGGGCCACTTCAAGCTCGTATGCCGTTTGCCCCCATCCAGCTTCGGTGGCCTCGCTCTGCTCAAATCGCCACGAAAGCCGCGGGGCAGCCACGCCGATGCCGAAGCCGGTGGCATGCTGCTCAACAGTCGGAGCCGTCACCGTCGGTGGAGAAGTCATGGTGGGTGTCGTAATAATAGGGGAGCAGGGAGAAGAGGATAGCAGGGAGCAAAGGGGTCATCCGACGGTTTGCAACCTTTTTTTTTTTCGAATGTTGCTTGTTCTACGTTCTTCGGTCGACTTTCCCCCGAATAGCTTGACAGATGCTTGCGGGGGTGATGATGTGGAGGCAAGCTACATGCCGATGTAGACAAAGCACACTCGTGAGGAGAAACTCCGGACATTCTCGCGTACACCCATATCCGGAGTAGTTTGCCACTAGCAGTAGTTAGCCTAAAACACAGAAATTCTACCAGCAACACTTGGACGAAGCATCCCAACCAGCTTTGTCTCCATTGCTTATCCTGTACATCCTGTACATTAGAAGAAGCCTGTTTTGTTTTTTTGCACTTCTTATTTTACGTCCTTAAGTTTCAGTGCCAGGTATATCCCTGTGATTTCCAATATTCACTTCAATGCCGTTTACGAGTTTGCGCTACAAACTCGGAATAATTCCGTCAAATTCTCTGTCCTAATCGAGGCATCTCACGCCTCATCTCCAAGCTTCTGCTCTGTCTTGTACGCCTCTTCGGCACGCCGCTCGGCCACCGTCACATACGTCTTGAACTGCCGCGTCGGTACACGGTTCATGAAAAGCTCGTCGAGCTCCTCATACGACCGCCGCCGCGTCTCCGGCACAAAGAAGTATCCCAGCACCACGTAGATCAGCATGATGACGCCAAACACAAACCCGATCTTGGCCTTGAGATTGCCGTAGTCGGGGTTGAAAATGTACGGGCACACAAACGACCACATGGTGTTGAGGGCCGCCGACAGAGAGAGCGCAATGGCCAGCGTCTTTGCCCGCAAAACGGAAGTGGGCAGCTCGCCCGCCAGCGTATACACCGTTGAGCCCACGCCCACATTGTAGAAAAAGTTGTACAAGGTATAGAAGCCCACGGACGCCGTCGTGGCCGCCGACGTGCTGATAGACCCCGAGATGCCCATGCACAGCAGCAGTCCCGCCAAGCCGGCACAGCCGGCCAAAAAATTGGGCCGCCGGCCGAGAAAGTCGCTGATAAACAGAGCCGACGTCGCCCCCGTCATCGACAGAATCTGCGCGCCAATCTGCAGTAGGAACGAGCGGTGGTCGCTGATGCCGAGATACTGGTACATCAACGCACCATACGAGCTCACAAAACCCAGGCCCGACATGGGCTCGGACGAAAACACCAGCACCGCAATCAGCGTCCGCCGCAAATTCGTGCCCCGGAAGCACTCGAGGTACGACCCGCCGTCCTGTGTCTCCGCCTCCTCGAGCGTGTACTTGAGGCGCTCCAAGTGGCCGTCCGCGTCGCCGGGCAGCGAATACAACCGCCGCAGCGACTTGCGGGCCATTTCCATCTGGCCCTTGCGCACCAGGTGCACCGGCGACTCGGGCATGAACAGCTGGCCGGCTAGTGCGACGCCGGCGAAGCCCCATTGCGCACTGACGAGCGCCCGCCACGCCCAGTCCGTCTGCCACTGCGACGTGTAGTACGACATGATGGCCGCGACAAAGGGGCCGATGCACTGCGCCAGGTTGCAGAAGCCAATGGCCGACGCACGGATGGCCACGGGGGCGATTTCGGCAACGTAGTTTGTGCACGCATTCTGCAGCGCCCCAATCGCAATAAAGTTCATCAGCTTGCCGCCCAGGAACATACTGATCGATGTGCTGGCAAACTCCACGCCGACCGACGCCAGGTTGATGAGAGTCGCCCCGACTGTTGGTTAGCAGGGTCTTGGGGTCGTTAGTTTGTCGAGGCTGGCGCGAGGACTCACTAATCACCGGCTTCGTGCCGAAATGGCCCGTAAAGTACGACGCCAGACACGCGCCCACAATGCCAGCTGCATTTCCGCCGCCGTTGAGCGCCGACTGCCACTTCGTCGCAATGAAATAGCTGCCGCCGCTCTGCTGCTCGCCAAACCGCCGCTTGAAAGAGTAGATGCTGATCACCGATCCCGACGCCTGGTTCTCGAACCCGCGCACAATCAACGACCACAGCACCACCCCGATCCAGAAAATCAGCCACGGGTCTCGCCAAATCGTCGCCCAGTACCCGCGCTTCAGTTCTTCCTGCTGAACGGCACGGCCGTGGATCTCGCCCCCATTCTTGCCAATCCCAGCGTCAATCGCCTCGCCAGTCGTCGGCCGCTCGATTTGTTCGTCGGCGGTTTTGACCATAGTGACACAAAGGCTTCGAATTGATAAAATAGCCAAAGAAAGAATCCGGGGGGAGGGAAACAGTCGAAAATGGGATGCCAATCGTAGGCAAAGAAAGGCCGACTAAAAAGTACCAGGCTGACAAAGATCCAAGCCTGCTGTTGGCGCTTAGCCTGACGGGCGGAGAGGCAAGACCAAAGACAAACTCTGGCACCGGGGACCCAAATAAATAACGAAGCTGTGGCAAACAAAAACCACTTCCCCCGCAACAGATCGCGGTGTCATGTCACCCGGGGTTTCTTGTGGGGTCCCCACGTTTCCACTCTCGTCGTGACATCTTCGGGGTCGTTGTTTGCCTCCAGTCAGCCTGGGTTCGGCCCTGCTTCTTCTCCGTAGGAAAGCCCTAAGATTACCTATGGGTTGGGAATCTGCCGAGGTTTTCCAACGGTCTACCACTGCCCTAGCCTCGAGCCCCCTCAATCCCCCCGGGCTACTCACCCAAACCGACGTTTCGGCCCCCGTTCTGGCCCTTGTCTACATAGCATTACACATGGGCTGTCTTTCGGGGGTGGGTCGCAAGTGGAGCTCCCCGCAAAGTTCGTGCATTTACTAGGCGGAAGAAAGTAGAAATATCGGGTCTTCCAAGAGAAGTGGTACGCTATCCAGCATTTTTCCCTACGTACTGGCGCCTCACATTCCGGTATGGCACGCCTCAAACCATCACCAGATGTCGTCTAGCATCCATCGTAGTTCACGGGCTACGCGTGTCTGCCCGGTCTCGTTGTGACGAGTAGCTCGTCTTTCAGCAGTGGGCACCAGCGAGGCGTCGTAGTCAAATGGCAGATGGCAGGGACCCACCGGCTCGGATGACCTGGAATCATGACTTAGCCACGACATGCAAGGTTCGTAATGTATCGGCAGTGTGTTTCGAGGGCAGACAAGCCGAGAAAAGGAGCTTGTTGTTCAAAGTGTTGTTAGCAAACTCATGCCATCGGAAAAGATGATGATGGGTGCTCATATATGCCGGTAGCGGACAGCGCTTCTTTCTCATCTGTAGTTTCGTACGACGAACACAATAGCGTCGCATCGCAATACTCGTACTGCTGTGCAGAAGTAAATCAACTTTTCCATTCCACGTCCAACTTTTGCACAACCATACTGCATTTTTGTGGGCAGATAGTCCTACAAAGTCGGTGCTGTGGTGTGTTCCGTAGACCGCATATTTGTCATCTCGGAGTAATATGGCCTAGGGCCATGGATTAGAAGAGAACTGTCGAATCACTGTGGGCTGACGGCCTATCCCCATGCTCCGCTAGCAGCCGCTTTTCTGGGCTGTCGGAGCCTACCCGTTGGGAGACTCTATGTCCAGTCCAAGTCACCCAGATTCTCTGTGAATTTGAAGGTGCACCAGGAGTGTTATCCGAAGGGGAGATGCGTTATACTCTGAGCTGCTTTTGCTGTTCTTGAGCGGGCCGTTTCCTTAGTCAACAACACTCTCGCCGCCAGTCCATGGCCGCACATGCCATTTAGGCATGCGGACTCCTACTTTCGAGACTTCGTACCGGTTACGGTTTTCCTTTGTGCCGACAGCTTCTTCTCTAGACTCACGTACTTCCGCGTTCTTGTCCTTTGTTTTCGACATGTTTTCTGAAGTTTTGTGCGTTGACTCTAGAATCCTAAAATAGTTGATCAACATTGTATCTAGCAGTGGAATCTTCAACTGTAATGAATGAAGAGCCATGCAAACTCCTCCCAGAGAAGTTCAATGTATTATTGCTCATGTATCGTCCCAAATTTATTCTCATGCCCATCACTCGTCGGTTCCAATCACAGGATGCTCGGTGGGTTTGTGTTGGTAGCTCCAGAGAGAGCGGACACCTATCAGCGCCGCCATTCCGAAACCGTATGCCACCACCTCGCCGATGCCGATTCCCATCCCCTGAACCTAAGAGCGCAAACCACTTCGTACCACCCGTGTAGAATCAAGGATGAAGACTGATCTCCGTGAGCACTAGCGTACTCATCGGACGCGGCAGCCAACCTGACGTTGTCTTACTCGACCCAGTCCGGAAAAAGGCATCACTACCGTATCCCCTGTTAGACGTATTTAGAGGTCCATGTCCGATCAAATCTTGTATGATGAAATTTTAGATTCAAGAACAGAAACAAAATTTGCTATTAAAAGAAGATGGATGTGGCAAACGTCTGAAGAGAATTTGGGTTTATTCTTATGTTTGCAGGGTCTTTCGGACACACAGTTGTTACACTCCGTTTATGTACGGAAAAATAGCTACCAAAGGGCTGCCAGGAATGTCTCTGGGTTGCTTTGCCACCATTGAAGTCTTTTATTTACCATTATATAGAGGCTCTGTCTGATATCGGCCAAAAAACGGGAAATTCCCACTCATTACATTCTATATGTGTCGTTCTACGTATCTATTTTCGAGTCCGCTTCGCCCTACTTCAATCCGTAATTGCTTTCTCTGCACTACGCTCTTAAAGTGATGATAAACGGGCACGAGTAGTCCTTCCACAAAGCTAATCTGTCTGCGCAACGTTTTGTGGGTTTGATGCGCTAAAATCGACGTAATGCGCTGTCATATCACTGCTGACTAGTCAAACTGAATGCGACCAAGATGGTATTGAGGTTGCCTAAATCAAGCTCATGGAGAACTGAGGGACAACCCACCGCTACGTATGATATGTAGCAACCAATAGGATCGTACACACTTCACTAGTGCTTTTCGTTTTGTAGGGTGTTCCTGTCAGATAATTGGAGGCTTCGACGGCACAAGAACACCACCATGGTCCAAAAATATGAGGCCTACATGCAGGTTTAGGCAGAGGGTAGGCCTCACATTGGTTGGGCACTCCTAATTTAAATATATATGCCTAATGCAATCCCCGGCAACAATTCAATTTGTGTTCTTGACTCGCAATTTTCCTGTCCACGGGCTCTCACAAATAAGCGCTTTCCAAGTTCTAGCATTTACTGTTGCCACGAATGTCTCCCTCCAAAAGGAAAAAGCCAAAGCGGGCCGCTGTTGTATCAAAACAGCCCACACCTCTTGCAACTCAACTCCAATATGGTGGTCCCCGATCCAACCCATATCTCAGAATTCTTGCCCGCTTGTATGAGGCTATCCTTCTTGTCGATGCCTTGGGTCAAATACGAGCAGACCATACACGCAAACATCACAATCCCCAGCGGCGGCTTCTACGAAACCTTGCATACCTATGCGATTTCGACAAAGGTGGAGATACTTGTACGGCTATCGGCTTGGAAGGTGGTGACTCCAAAATTTACAAATATTGGTTCGCCTGTAATTCCGAGAGCGCCAACACAAAACTAAAGCCGTTCTTGTACGAAGTACTAC
This sequence comes from Graphilbum fragrans, assembly GCA_001513895.1. Lineage (NCBI taxonomy): Eukaryota > Fungi > Ascomycota > Sordariomycetes > Ophiostomatales > Ophiostomataceae > Graphilbum > Graphilbum fragrans. The sequence goes on from LLKO01000010.1 coordinate 762,125, forward strand.
AGCATCTTGAAACCTTGTGCAGCCTGAATTCTCATCAAACGCAGCCGGCAGAGACAAAATTGGTGATGAAATGCGTGGAGTTTGCATTGCCTAAAATCAAAAAAGAGGCCTTGCTACTCGTAAAAGCAATCAAACAGTGTCAACGCCGCCTAGGAGACGAAGGTACGGAATATGGTTGGGATTTTATCTAACAGGGTACATGACTCCACTAAACTAATCAACGGTATTAGATCCTGAGCTCGTGGGATGGCTAAATCGGTTTCGTGACTGTCAAGGATTCACTCTATGCCAGCTAGCCTACGATGAGAGGCGGTCGTCGTTTATGCGATGGCTTAAAGACAATAGCTCTGGTTTGACTCGCACAACGCCGCCGCAGCACACTCTTCAGTCCACGTTTGCAGATATTCGCCACTATGTAGGACGTCTGTCGCGCCATGTGAGCGTGCCGAAACGACTCATCGAGGATGCCCCCATCCTACAAAATCTGTTCAGCTATTTTGAGGTGTTGCCCGTGCCACACCTAATATCTGTCCCTAGACCCGAGCCTGATAAACTCACAACTCTCCACGGTATCCTAAAGCGAACACTCAATTCGGAAGAGCAACAGTCTGAGAAATATTTCACACGACTTAGGGATGGCATAGACCACATGGACCAAAGGTATCGTATCATGGAGAGAATTGTGCAAAAATACCAAGATGTCAACTTTGTACCCAGAGTGCATGCCGAGATCCAAGTGCTGGAACACTTTTACCGGCAGGGTCTCCAATACGAGGGCGGCGACGCGTATATTGGCTGCAGCAAGCCAGCTTGCCACTGCTGTTTCCTTTACATGACACATCACCCAGCAAGAGTTGTTTTGCCAGAATCACACCACAAGATCTGGTTTAAATGGAGCCCACCACTCTTGCCAAATGGAAGTGAAGATGAACACTTTGCCGGGCAGAGAAAGCTATTGCAGAAAATGATCGAGAATCTACGCGAGGATGCGAAGCAGCAAATTGTCACAAGGCGAACATCGTCTTGGCACCCGGACTCAACAACGGGAATATCACTAGATGACAACGGTCATATCAACCAATCTACCGATGAAGAAGAGGGCTACCAGACTGACAGTAAGTGAAAGCGTGTACATGCGACCTCTAGGTCTGTCAATTACATACTAAACGTGTTCGTACTTTAGGCTTCTCATCTTCTTCGAGCGTCTTCGAGGAAGCTTTAGACAACGCATCAGATACAGAGGAACCCCCTCTATCGTCAAGAGCATCTTCTCCAGATGACCAATTAGCCACGGCTATTGCAAATCTCTCGTTCGAATCTGATGATGACCCTGACGAATTTGGGGGGGCACTGTTGGAATAAGATGCTCGCGATCGAAATGGGATTGTACACGTGGGAGTATGGTGACAATGAGGCCTATATGTCAAGGCTGCCCGGGCCTTGTATAGTTTGACAAAATCGATTATGTTCGCAAATGTTCCTATGGCTTTTCTAAACCTTTGTCGAATAATTTGAGTAGATACACCAGCACAGCTAAATTTTCGATGCTACCGGCATCTCCTTAGGCACATTCCACTAAAACGATCCATGTTTGGGTTACTTACGACGTGCATGATGGAGACCTTCGAAGAATGTGTGACCCAAACACCAAGAAAAGGATACCGGTGGCGAGGCAGCGGCAACCCAGCATACTCCGAAACGAGGGAGGACACTTGGAAACAAGGTGGCCATGAGATTATGAAAGCTTCCTACACAGTGACTCCTTTATTGACAAGTATATTGCCACCGATGCTATAGTTAGCCCTAGTTATTTATTGGGTTTTGCATTTGAGACTACCTTCGTGTGCTCATAGCCGAAACAGAAATTTTCTCCAATCATTCGGAGCCTCGTCTTGTCAATACTTGATAACAGCAGCCAAAATGGCACAATCTGGTCGAGAGTCGCGACCACCTCGCGCATCTAGTGCCCCCGAAAGCAGTGATGTCACCTGTGGTAAGCGGTTTCGCAGATTACCACTGGCGGCACAGGCTCTCTCTCCTCCTTTGCTGACATGACAAACCTAGATATGAATCGCGTCAACGCATGTCTCAGAGACAAGGTCAATCCTTTTGCGCTGGAGCCAATCGACACGAGATTAATGACGTAGATCTAGTTCTAGGTCAGCATGAGCTCCGTCAGCGTGGTTCTCATTCAAGTACCCACGGAACGGCGGATCACGGCTCTTACCGCCGAAACGCTCAGCCAACTCGTTCTGGGTGCACATTCTCTACATGCCAACGCATCGAGACCTCAGAATAAAAAGGACATGGAGTTTCGGCGACTTCAGGTCATGCTCATGGCGGAGCTGATGGAGGACGCACCAAATGGGTTGCTGGATACTGTCGCTGTGTTGAGCGTCTATGAGGCTACCACGCATATTGGTCATTTCATTCTCTCTCTGTCGCCGGCCTCCTCATCCAACATTGTGCAGGGCTTCCAAGATCTGCTTTCCGCTGTTTTTGACACGTTTGCGGCCCGCAACTACGACACCTTTTTTCCATTTACACAGGTGATCGCGGCCAACTTCGCTGATCTCACTGACTAGTTGGTCGTTGCACTGTAAAGGATTTTTAGAAGACTCGGCTATGTCTGGCAAAACAATTATTTACAACATTACTCAGATTGCACATGACCCAAGTGAAGACGGCAAATACTGTTTCTGCACTATGCCAGAAAGTACCTAAAATACGAAGGCAGTGCTGATGTTGTCTACAGTTTACATATTAGTGCCTACGTTTTGTTTGGACCAAGAACAGTGAGCTTCATGTACAGAAAAAACTAAGTAGCAAAAAGAGACTGCTCTCAGGTGCTTGACAAAACAGTAGCAAAAAAATCAAATGGGATCGGTGAGGCTCGAACTCACGACCTTAGGATATAGAGACTCATATGAGATATGAGACCTACGCGCTAGCCAACTGCGCCACGATCCCTGATTGATAGCTGTCAGCCAGTAGATTGTTGCACTAAAACAACAGCGCATCTCTTGCTTTGCATAGAAATTGCACTATTTTGACTTACACATTGCCTCATACAGAAAAGAAGGCCACTGAGCAAAAGTGAAGGCATATATCTCTATGAGGGATCCGCACAAGATAATACTAGTGAACATTAGTAACTCTATGTAGAAATAGATTTATCAGAATTACTGTTGAATTCATGCTCCAGGAACAACTATCACTCATCTCAATCAATCGGCGGACCGGAAACATACACAGCGAGAGAAACGGTAGCCAACGTACTTCGCGTTATCTTTAAGTTAAGACTTGATTGCCAAAACCGCCAATATGTGGAGTTACCAGGCTTGACGGGGACGGGGACCAGCGGCCAAGCTGGAATCAAATACGGACACAAGGCGCCTTCGTATGTCTAACTAACATGCTATCCACTTTGGCTATTCACACATGACCACATGTACCCATTTCACGGCCTCTTTATGCCTCCGCCTGCCCTTCCACAAACACCCTCAGTTGGGCATAGTCGGGTACATTGAACTCCCGTAACGTTAGCGAGAAATTGGAAAAGTGGAAGCACCGGCTGTCCATGGCCAGCAGTGTGCGCAGCGCGAGCTGCTGCAGGTCGGTCAGCGCAGTAAATGGGGTGTCGGCCGGCCGCTTCTGCCCCTTGAACACCAGGCTTAGCACGACTTCCGCAAGCTTGTCAGATAATAGCCGCGGCGTCGTGCGCAGCGCTTCGATCAGCGACTTCATGGCGGCGGGGTGCGCTTCAGGGTCGATGCGCCGAAGGACGCGGGACACAAACACCTCGATGCTGGGTTCGGCAAACGGGAAATCGCCGTGCTTGCGCATAAACGGCTCAAAGACGCCGGGCTCCCTCAGCGGTCGGGTGGCTTCCAAGATGTACTCGTCTTTGTAGTCGCCCAGAATGACCAAAGACGTGGCTGCGTTCCAGCGCTCAAAAGCGGCCTCGTCGGCGGCCGTGGTGACCTTCTGTGGAGGCTCTTCCGCCTTTGGCACTGGACTCGGTACAACGACGTCTGCCATGGTGTCTGGTGTACGGAGGACGCACGTTGCTTCTCGTCGTAGATGGCAGCCTGGGGGAGCTGTAGGTGGTCCCAAGTAGAAAAAGACGGATCATGTGATACTCCACGTGATACGTTTTGGAGCGCTATTTTCAGGCCAAGTTTGACAGCTAGTGGCCTCTCTGGCCAATGAACAGCCTGAATCCCCCATTAATAGCGGGTACCGGCAACAAACCACGCAGCTTGCTTTGGTCCCTCTACAGCGGGTCGCTACTGAGCTGTTTCGTTTTGGGTCTCTCCCTGGTGATGTTAATTCTCTCGTTTGGCTTGCCTTCTTTGCACGACACCAAGCTTTCATCGCGCCCTTTTTCGACGATATCCCGCCCACGTCGCGCGCGCCGTTTCGCCACCTCTCTTTCACTCCCGCAAGGCTATCGGCACGTCCTTTGGATTGATCTGCTTTTTTCTTTCGGCCGCTCCCATCTCGTTTTCTCTGCGCGTCGACCTGCAAGATGGCTGAGTCGACGTTATCTCCCAAATTCGCGCCTTTCTTCGGCATGGTACGGGATGCCCTTTGCTGCTGTCACGCTGCGCTGTCCTCGCTCATTCTACAGATGAAATATTTTCCTTTTGTATAGGAACGATAGAAGCTAACAACTTGTCTACCTAGGCCGGCATCGCGAGCGCCATGATCCTTGGATGTACGATATCAACCACCTCCTTTTCCCGTTTTCGCCTTCCTCCCGAAGCATCGATGCACGAAGAAAATCTGTTGCTAATGGGTGTTTGCAAATACAGGCGCAGGCGCTGCGTATGGCACGGCCAAGTCGGGCATCGGCATCGCCGGTGTGGGCACGTTCCGCCCCGACCTCATCATGAAGGTACGGAGACTGACCGGAGGGTCTTACGGCAACAAGCCTGCTCGACATCTTGTTCTGTGATGGTTCTAACATTGGCTTCTAGTGTCTGATCCCTGTTGTCATGTCCGGTATCATTGCCGTCTATGCTCTCGTCATCTCCGTTCTGATTGCCCAAGATCTCGGCCCGCCGAGCACCGGTGTCAACTACAGCCTGTTCAAGTATGTGGATATGTGATCAACAGGAGACATAGCTAGGATCTTTGGTGCTGATACGTTGTCCCTCTAGTGGCTTCATGCATCTAGCGTGTGGCCTGTCCGTCGGCGCCACCGGTCTGGCAGCCGGCTACTGCATCGGCCTAGTCGGCGACAAGGGTGTGCGGGCATACATGGAACAGTCGCGGGTGTTTGTCGGCATGGTGCTGATTCTGATTTTCGGCGAAGTGCTGGGTCTCTACGGGTGAGTGACTGCAAATGCTTCTGCGTTGCATTATGGCTATGGCTAACGCGTGTCTTGCACTTCTCAGCCTCATCGTGGCCCTGATCCTCAACACCAAGAGCAAGGGCTAAGCGAACCACCCTTGCCTCCTTCGAGCCAATCCGACCCTACTTTCTAGGCGCCCGAGATGATAAGACGTGCGGCACGTTACGATATCTACCAGTGTACATCAGCTGCGAGAAGAGGGGGGGGACGATACAGAGGAAGGAATGGAGAAACGACAGGAGGCACGTGTGAGCGAGGTACCAAACCAACACTACCGAGGTTTCTACTTGCGCTCTGGACAAGTCTTGCATTTTGCGCATGTGTTGTTATATTCACTTGCTGGCGCTGGGGCGTTATTGCACGGCTCTCGCGTTTTGTGGGATGCCAAAGTGCGTGATCTTGCCTTCTCATAGACGGGAAGGGGCTGTTGTGTTGCATATATATCTGTGACGTGTACATTGGCATTGGATGGTAGTCAGAACGCGCTAATATAAGACCATATGAGAACTGTTATACTAGACAACCGATGAGAAGAGGTAAATCATATTGAATGAAGAGTCTTGTAGAAAGGGCAAAAGCAGAAACGGTTCGCCTACACAGCGCTAGACGTCTAGATAATCAGGAGAACGAGAAGAGACAACAGGCTAAGGGATATCACCCATAGCACATCAGCCCCTTTGTATGAGCAGTGAGACGTCCACTTCAGAACAGAATCGAACACACCGCGGATGGCGTCGACAGCGTGTACCATGGCGTATGACCCATGACACATGACACATGAAACGCCTAGCCGCCGACACGAGCAACCACAGCGATACAAGCCGCGCATATATACCCAAATAAGAAACTCCTCATAAATGCACCCAAAATCGTCTACTGGTGTCATTGCAGGCGGCTGTGCCGGAAACGTAAACCCGGGTAAAACAAGGTCGACAAAGACGCCGAGGCAAAGTCAAGCTGAGTGTAAACCATGAATCCTCTAACGGACGAGCCCAGCTATAAACTTGCGTGACGAGAAGCAGAGAGAGAGAAAAAATAGAACCAAGGCCAGTCCCGTCCTATTAGGTGAAGACCGCGTCCAGAGTCCCTAGATTCGAATCAGACATCTTACCATACCCGTCGAGAATGGAGATGCCGCAGGGCTGTGAGTGGCCGTGCCCCAAGGTCGCGGGTGCTTTTGTGCCGGGTCTGAGTCTGGCTCCAGGTGAGCTTTGGTCGTGATTTTGACTGGCCTAGAGAAAAGGAACGCAAAAAGCAGCCCGATCCGGGGTGCAGGGGGCCACAAGTTAGTCCAAAGCAAAAAGATAAAATTAAAATCAAAATCAAAATCAAAAAAGTCAAAGAAAAGAGCAAATTCCAGTCCAGAGCAAAAGAAGACCAGGCTAAGAGCTGAGGAAGCCGTGGTGCAGGTTGAGGTGGCGCCGGGAAGACGGGAAGACGTCACGATGGGACGAGGGCAGGGTGGAAGGACGGGCAAACGAACCAAGGAACCAGTCCCAGCGGCGGTCTTCGCGGACCAGGGCGTCGTCTCCAGGCATGTGGTTTTCGCGGGCCAGTCGCTCTGAGCGAGCACGGCGAGCGGCAGTTTCGCCCACAAGGTAGGGGTCCTCCAGAGGCCGGAAGGCAGTGCCAGCGCCACCCGTGTTTCTCGCATTGTTTGCGTTGTTGGCAGCATTGCCGGCGGCGGCAGCCTCCTCCTGCTCGATGCGCTCGAGAACGGCCAAGCGACGCATCAGACTCCCAATTTCGGCGGCGGCACTAGCATTCTCGGCAGCAGCCACACGACGCACAGCCACCGAGTGGTAATGGCGTGCCGTAGGGTTGGAGGAAATGGTGGACCAGGAGGAGATACGGAACTGCGAGAGGTTGGGCACTTCGCCGCGACGTGGGCTGCCGAGAGGCATCTGAGGCATGGCAAACACGGGGGCAGCCGAGACCCGGGGAGCGGATGCTACCGAGCCAGACGCCGCCGGAGCCAAAGCTGAGCGCCGTTCGATGGCCGTGGATGATGGGGCAGACTGCTGGCGGACGGGAGCGGCCACGGAAGGCGCGGCAGCCTCAGGTGGCACATAGGGAGGGAGACCGCTGCCTCCATTGTTCGGAACGGTGTAATGGCAAGACGGGGCTTCGGAAGCTGGAGAAGAGAGCAAGACACATGGTTAGTCGCGGCCGAAAGACGAAGACGAGAAATGGCCAAATTAAAAATCAAATAAACTCAAAAACACGGGGGTGGAGTAGGAACGGGGGACGGGTCTGGGGATCGTGGGCCGACGCTGAGGGGCGAAATCACAGGGGTCCGAAATAGGTAAATACAGGCACGCGGGGCACGTTTTGCGGTGCTATGGCCGTGCGCCGACGATCGGAGAGTGGGCACGCAGCCCGCAAACGGCACAACACTCACAGTACGAAGGAGCCGCAGAGCGGATAGAGGCGGTCTCAAAGTCCTCGGGACTCAGCGAGTCGACCAGGTCGCGCGAGTAGCGCGGAAGAAGGGTGCCTGGCATATTGGAGGAGGAAAAGAGTGAAGCAAAAGATAAGCTGATAGGCGATAATGGCGATGCAAGACCGCAAGAACGAGAGAGAGAGAGAGAGGGAGAAAGAGAGAGAGAAGAGGTGTGCGAAGAGGCGATGAGATGCCGAGAGAAGTTCGGCGACTGAGAAGCGAGAGCAGAGCTGCCGACGTTCTTCCGGATCTCTGACAAGATACTGTAAGAGGGCGCACAACGAGAACTTATACTTCCGGAAGGCAGAGACAGAGGGCGACCTGAATTACCACGGCAGAGAGATGGCGCCTGTAAGGAAGAGGAAAGGGGGGCCGCTGCTTATGCACGGCGGATGGTGTCCGAGAGACTGTCTCGTGCGGTTTGCGCGTTGCTGCGGTCACTTTTGGAACTGTCGTCGTCGTGTGTCGCCGGTCGCTGTATCCTTGTCCAGGCGTATCCTCTTTTTCGGTGGGACCTCTAGCGGCGGTCTGGCGCCGTTGTATGCTTGGGTGTTTTGGGTTGTAGAGAATAGCACGGAGCAGGAATGTAGTCCGTGTTATTGGTAGTGGACCGGGGCCTTGAGACGGACGGTGGGCGTGTCCTTGGCTTCTTCAAAAGTGCCGTGTGAACGAGGCAGAAAGCGAGACACGGCCTGTTGTCATCCGACTCGAGTTGATGCCACCTGGGCGCCAAGTTGTGTTATTGGAGGCAGGCTTTCCGACGCTTGGCGCACAAAAGCGGTGGGTGGGAGATACGAGTTCGCAGAAGGTGACACGTGAGAAACAGAATGGGGGCTTGTGTCGATGGGGGTTGTCTTATTGGAGAGAAGAGGGGGTTGCAGCTGGAGGGGCCAGAGGGGTGCAGCAGTAGCACAACGACGACTAGGCCGAGATGGAGGGTGGGAGAGGTGGGAGAGAGGGAGGGACCACCAAGGGAGAGGGAGGGTGGAGGAGGTTGGATGCAGCTAGTTCATGCAGTGGTGGTTGTTAGCTGCCTCTTTGCAGCAGGAACAAGTGGACGGGGAGCTGGGGGGAGTGGAGATAGGACTAGGAAATAGGGTGGGAAGTGCTCCGAAGAGGAGATAGCGAGAGGAGAGGGGGTATGGGAGGGGATATAAAGAGGAGGAGGAGAGGAGAGAGGAGAAATAGCATGGGAGGGATGAAGCAAAAAGGGAGCAGAAAGAATGCAGAATAAAGCGAGAACACAGCAATAACGCCTGGCATCAGCGCCGAGAGAGGGGGATGGATGCGGGAGGGGATTTCCCGTTGGAGTCAGTCTCGGCGATGTCTTGGCGGCCTGCTGCGTATGCGTTGGGAATAGCGGAAGACGATAGTGGCTGGTAGTCAGTAGACAGGAGACGGTCGATTGCGGTGATAGATGCAGTTGAAAGAAGCGTTGCAAGGCTGTTGGCTCTAGCCGACCGTTTATAGTTCTGGCCAGCGCTCCTTCCTCTAGGCTTTCTTCCCCGTCGTGCACACAACTGCTTTCTCCCAGGCGGGCGTACAACCTGTTTTGCCCGATGCGGCAGGTACCCAAGGCGCTGATTCGCTGGGTCGCTGCAGGTATGACGGCCGCGTCTGCTGCAGGCGAGCGGTGAGCGAATGGGCGGGTCGCGCCACCTGCAGGCAAACCCGGGAAGGAGCGATAGCGACGTCAACGACTGTCAAGTGCTAGATGAAGTCACTATCGCACTCCTAATGCCATCCTAATTCTACATGCAGCAGACGGCGCAACACAGCCACCACTGGTGAGACCAGAAGACGCAACAAGAGAAAACGGCGGCTCTAGTGCCCGCAGCCGACATGACCGATTTCCTGGACGGTGTCGCTTTCTACCGCGATCTGGGTGATCCGTGATTTTCCTGGGCAGTTTAGGCCATTTTCGTAGCCCCGGAGCCCAAGCAGGACACGCTTTGCCGATATGCCCTGACTACGACACGCATGTTCAGATCTCACCAGAGACGCGGATGCTGGAACTAGGACTGCTACGCGGTACTGTTCAGAGTAGGGATTGTGGCCCCCTCCTTTCGGCCGTTTCTGTGCCGTGTGGCCTGTCTTGGCCATCGGCCATACTATATACAGAATGCAGCATACTCCGTACACATGCGTTGTACGCAGGGTACGCCCATTAGGTGCTTGTCGTGCTGCCGCGGACGCCCTCACTTCCGAAAGTCCCGCATGTGGTCGAGAATGACCTTGGCGGCCTCGTCAGGCGAGTGCTGGCGGCCGAGCGCCTCGACAAAGTCGCCGTCGGGGTCCATGAGGTAAAAGTAGATGCTGTGGTCGACGAGGTAGTCCTGGCCCGGGGCGACGACGGACGGCGTGCTGAAGTAGACGCGGTAGGCCTTGCACATGGCCTTGATCTGGTCGTGGGTGCCGGTCAGGCCGACGAAGCGCGGGTGGAACTCAACGAGGTACTGCTTGAGCACCTCGGGCGTGTCGCGCGCCGGGTCGCAGGTCACGAAAACGGGCTGCAGCTGGCCGGGCTGGGCGGCCTCGACGAGATCAAACATGCGCGCCATTTTGTCGAGCTCTTCGGGGCAGATGTCCGGGCAGTGCGAGAAGCCAAAGTAGACGAGCGCGTGGCGGCCGCGCAGATCCGCGTCGGTCACGGCCTGGCCGTCCTGGTTGACGAGGGCAAAGGGCCCGCCGACTTTGGGGCGGCCAACGCCCTTGCTGGCCTCGGCGACGCGCTTGCGCTGCATGCGCTCCTTTTCGTGCTCGAAGTACCAGAGAAGGCCGCCGCCGGCGATGACAAAGAGGATGCCGGCTTTCCAGGAGAAGGGCTGAGGTACAAGTTAGTCAGGATCTGGGGTTGTGTGCTGTGCTTGTGTCATTTGGGCGGTAGTTTTTGTTGTCTCTGGGCCACTCACCCCCGATCGATACCGGCTCTTGGCCTCCTCGACCGTCTTGTACTTTGTCCTCCGCTGCACCAACGGCAGAGACGGCGTACTCCAGGGTCCTGTAGCCAGGCGTCCTTCTCGCAGTGCCCCTCTTGCTGCCGACGACGCTGCTGCGGGTCTCCGTGCCGTGCTGTGCTGTGTGAACTGTGCTGCCGACGTCGCAAAGCACCGGGAGCTGGCGCTGCAGCTCTTGGACAGGCTGCGGCCTGCGCCCAAGAGGGGCATCGTGAGTGGTCGAGTCATGGATGATGGTTTGTGGGGATCGAGGGGCCGAAGGGAGATTGCAAGCCGTGGTAAAGTCCGTCCCAGTGTCTTCTATATGTAATCGTCTTTAAATGTCCTTGTATGTCTGTGGATGTCCGTGGATGTCCGCAGATGCGTCAATGTGGTGCTGTTCAGCAGATCCAACTAGGGAGTGTGGCCTGACCTCAATTTTGAAGCTCGATGCGATCTAAAAATTCGGCCGCGATGCTGCCCCACATTGTCCAGCGTGCGTAGAGCAGTACGGCGTACCTGTAACCGCGACTGCGCTGAGACCTAGGTATCTTTCTGCGGACTCTCCACACAAAAAGTACACCTACCTCATGACCGTTCAGAGCCGTTCTTACTAACTCGAATCGCCTGCGCTCATTCACCCTTGGTCCAGTCGCCTCACGACACAACAACGACGACGACGACGAAGACGACGACTGCGCATCTGCGATCCGATCGGCCATGGCCTCCCACGCCGGCACCCTGGCCGATCCGGCGAACACGGCCGTGCTGAAAACCGCGCTGGCTGCGGTGGCCGCCGAGGACCACAATTCTAGCGATGCGGCCGACAGTCCCATCATGAAGTACGAGTACGACGCGGACGAAGTGGCCGAAGGCGTCGAGCGAGACGACGACGAGGAAGAAGGAGACGGCGAGGAGTACAACGACAGCCGGCGGTTTACGCCGATGACACAGCAGACGCAGCCGCCGTCGCCTCTGCGGTCGGTGTCGTCCGGCTTCGACTCGTCTTTTGCCGACTATGGACACGCCACGCATCTGATGACAACAGCAACGGCGGCGGCCCAGACCAATGCCGCCGCCTACACGTCCAACTACTTCCTGCCGAACATCGATGACGACACCGCCATGACGGACGGCACGGACGGGACGCCGCGCGACGGTGGCTCGCCGATGCCCAACGACGAGAGCCAGACGGCCAAAATAGCGAGGGCCACGATCCGCGGACGCGGAGGAGGCCGCGGCCGTGGCGGTCGGGGCAGGGCCGGCGGCCTGCTGAAGGCGCGGCTGGGCAAGAGCTCGCTGCCGGCCGGCAAGGGGCTGCAGGGTCTGAAGGGCAAAAAGGGCAAAAAGGGCAAACCGAGCAACAAGAGCAAGAAAACGCGCGCACTCGCCTCGTCGACCTCACAGAGTCCCAGCATCAAGCGAGAGCCTAGCGATATGTCCGACAGCCAGTCCGACGACAGCGGCGACAGCGATGCCTCGGTCGCCGACGACGCGGATGCCGACGACGAAGACGAAGACGACGACGACGACGAAAACGGCGAGGTCTCGGACAACGGACCCTACTGCATCTGCCGCGGCCCCGACGACCACCGATGGATGATCCAGTGCGACCGCTGCGAAGACTGGTTCCACGGCGACTGTGTGCACCTCACTAAAGACGAGGGCGAGCGCCTCGTGCACAGCTACCTGTGTCCGCACTGCCAGATCCCCGGCAGCCAGTACGTCACGCGCTTCCGCAAGCTGTGCGCGCTGCCGGGCTGCCAGCAAGCCGCCGGCCTCTACGCAGAGGACGGCGCCTCGCCAGCCCCGGCAGACCAGGCCAGCCATTTCTGCTCCCCGGCCCACCGCGACCAGTGGTGGGACGTGGTGCTGACGCGCATCGACCGCGAGGGCGCGGGGCTGCATGCCGTGCCGGAGGCGCAGCTGGCCGTCGGCCAAATGACGCCGGGGCAGCTGTTTTACGTCTTGTCGCAGACGGACGAGCGGGGGGTGCCCGAGATGCTCCTGCACGGCTTGCGCCGAGACAAGAATGGTGGGTTCATATGCCTTGTACCTGTTGATTTCTACCCCCCCCCTTCCCCCCTCCCCCCTCCCCAACTGACATCCTAGTCCACCCCGACTCCTTCCTCACCGACGAGGAGCTTCGCGTCACCCGCAAATCCGCCGCCGACCGCCGCCGCCTCGCCGACCACCTTGCCATGTGCCGCCAAATGGTCCAGCTCCTCGACATGGCCAAGGCCCGCGCCTACGACGCCGTCAAGGCCGGCGTCCTCGACCGCGACTCCTGCAGCTACGACCACCGCCTCCAGCACGTCGCCGTCCAGCCCCATTTCGAGGCCTTTCTCGCCAGCCCCGAGGGTGCTCTCATTTTCCGCTCTGGCCTGTCCGCCGGCGACCACGCCACGTCTCTTACCGCCGGCATGTGCCGCAAGCGCCGCTGCAAGGCCCACCAGAGCTGGCTGCCCACGCTGCAGCGCGACGTCCGCCTGCAGATGCTCGAGCTGACGCGCAAGGCCGCCTCGCTGCGCGACAACGAGACCCGCATCCACACTGCCGCCGTGCAGCGCGCGTTCCTCAAGCAGCACACGGCCGCCGAAGTGCGCTATGCGAGCGAGTCCGAGCAGTCCGACAGCAGCGGCGACAGCGTGTCGAGCCAGAGCACCGAGTCCCGCGGGAGATACCGGGACTCGGACCACTCACGGCGCTCCGGGCGCTCATACCAGTCGGACAGATCAGGCAGATCAGGCAGATCAGGCAGATCAGGCAGATCAGGCCGCTCAGATCGCTCAGATCGCTCACACAGGCCACACACATCTAGATCGTCACCTCGGTCCATCTCCTCGAGATCGCGCATGTCCCGCAGCTACGACAACCGCATCGGCAGATACAGGACCCAGACGGACACCGGCAGCGATAGCGATAGCAGAAGCAGACGCTACCGGAGCATCACCAGGAGCTCCAGGGCCTCCCGGACCCCAGACCGTCGAAACGGCGACGGCGACGTCAGTATGGACGGCAGCTTAGACGGCAGCATCGGTGGCAGCATCGACCGCTCACCCTACCCCAACCCATACTCCCCGGCCAACGGCTTGGCCAATGGTAACTCGGAGCAGGCCAACGGCCACCACGACCACAACCATCAAGACCATGACTACGACCCTGGCCGCCGGGTCAACGGCCGTCTGTCCAACGGCTATCGTGCCAACGGCCACACCCGTCACCACAGCAGCTCTCCTAGCGAGGCATCCAGTGTGTAAAGGACGAATTACATAGGGGCAGGCAGGGAGGACATGTCGGAGTTGGGGCAACCAAAAGGAATATCTGGAGTAGCGTTTCATGGATTTTTTGGTAGTGTTATTTTTATTCTTAGGTGTATGTAATTCGTTAGTACGTCCCGTTGCTAGCACATAATGGCCGCAGGCCGCCCCTTTCATACATCCTGTAACCGACTCCATTCCTGCCACCGGCATGCGGCTGGCCACGGTCCTGCAAACCCACCTGTTCCAGCCGGGCCGCTTCGGCTTATCTAACCTGACACCCCGATCGAGGAATGCCGTCGACTTGTTTCATCCTGACAACGACATCTCTTACACCAGAGGCGGCAGCAAGAGTAAATTAAAGGAATAGAAGAAAAGAAAGCAGGAAAACGGGTAAAAATAGAATCAAATAACGTCCACACCAACAATAGAGAGTTGTTCTAACAAGCAACCAAGCAAGCAACCGAAGAATTCCATGGCCGCCCCGGTTGTGAGCCAAGCCTCCCAACTCAATGCTTTTAGTTGAGTCCAGCCCGGCAGACCCGCGGAAAGGGTATCACACAACCACCCACGCAGTCGGCCGATAAATACACACATGCTGTGCTCGTGAGACGGCCACACAAAACGTAAACTAGACAAGCACACGGATAGTACATAGATAAGTATTGACACAGAACAGAAGTAAAGACATGTATAGATAAATGTCGAACAAAAGTAGAACAGAAAAAGAGCAAAACCCAAAAAAAGCAATCGAAAGCATCCATCATAATATCCTGACACATCCAAGAACAGCCGTGTATAAGTAGTCGACCGAGACCTGGTCCGGTCGACAAGCCGCGAGGCCATCCCAATCTTGTAACAGCCGTGAGGCCCATTGTCTTTTTTTCTTTTTCGTCCCCCCTCTTTTGACATTTCGTATTCTTGGCACAAAATAAAGAAAAGAAAAAGAGAACCCCTCCCAAGAAACTAGTCTTCGTATCCAACACATATTAGCGGGCATGTCGCATCTGTAATCGCATCCGTAGTCGCTCCGTAGTCGCTCTGTAGTCGCTCTGTAGTCGTACATCCATCGCCGCATGTTGGTGCGGCAGCCTCCTTTTGTGTAGTGGTTGTAGTGAAGTTGCAATTTTGCAGTGATGCAGTGGGGTGGTGGTAAGCTGTATTGTATGTACCAGGCCTTCTCCACAGGCCTCCTCACCCCCTTCGGTGATGACGGCTGGAGTGTCCCTCGCGGTGGCCTTCGTGGCGACTCGAGCGGTGTCCTTCCCGCTGGCTGTCCCTATGGCGCTCCCGATGCCTTGACGAAGATGTGGGCTGTGTGCGTTCCAGCTCGTAGTCGGCCTCCTCGATGCGCTGCCGAATGTCCGTGACAATCTCACGTATGCGGTCGATGCGCTCAAATTCGGTTTCGAGCTCCTCGATCTGCTCGTCGATTAGCCGGTACCGTTCCATTTGCGCATCCGAATCCTCCATCATCGCCATTGACTGGTCCATCATCGACTGCGTGGCCGCCATGGCCTGCTGGCTCAGACGCTCCATCTGCTGCTCTATGCGGACCATGACTCGGTTTAGGTGCAGGTTGAG
This sequence comes from Graphilbum fragrans, assembly GCA_001513895.1. Classification (NCBI taxonomy): domain Eukaryota; kingdom Fungi; phylum Ascomycota; class Sordariomycetes; order Ophiostomatales; family Ophiostomataceae; genus Graphilbum; species Graphilbum fragrans. The sequence goes on from LLKO01000010.1 coordinate 777,708, forward strand.
CTCGGCAAGCGAGGTGCTGTCCAGCCGCAGCAGATTCTGTGACGAGGCTCGGCTTGCAACCCGTGACGATGACGAGCCCCCGGCTTGACTCCGAGCGAGAGATTGTTGGGATTCATGCAGAGCTAGCAGTTCTTCGTGGGTGAGGTTCACCTGTGCGAGATTGATGCCGTGTGACGACGACATGGCGATATACTTCTGGCGGCTGCTGTAGAAGAGAGTAGGTCGGGTGTGTGAGTGAGTGGGCGAGGAAGTCGGAATAGGTCGACCAGATCGAGAAACAGCCAATATAAGATCAAAGGTCTATACAACCAGAGTCTAGTCCGCAGGACCTGCCGCCGTAACCAACACGCAAGTGAATCAAGGTTTGTGCCCCGTTGTGTCAGTTATTCGGGTATTTCAGGTGGTTCCTCCGCATCTGGAATCTGGGTTTCCGTCTATGGTGTCTGTGTGCCGGAATGGAGCGAGAAATGCAGCAGGCGCAACAAATGCGACAATCGTGGCTGCGGCGACGGTACAGCGGCGGCAGCAGCGGACGATATGGCAAAAGATGCGGCGACAATTGCCGTCGGCGGCGGCGACAGCCACATCAATGGTTGCGAGCCAGCAGGGTCGTGTGCACTTGTTTCTGTTCTTGTATCTGTGTCTGTTCTGGCCAATCTCGGTCTGGCGGCTTTTGCGTTGGGAATTGAGTTAGGGCGGTTCGGCTTCGGCGGCGGTGTCGCGGCGTCGAATGCAACAGGGGCTTGCAAAAGCGAATGCAAAGGCGCGCACGGCGTCATTGTTTCAAGCTGGCGAAGACTGTCATTGCAACAAGGCGGGCGTGGAAGATCGTCCTGGCGGTGGACGGCAAGCGGTACTGGACAGATTCGAAGGTATAAAAACCGAGATCGTGAAATGACACGAAAAACAGCCAGACGCAAAAAAAGTCGCGGGGGGAGAACCTGGCAGGGGAGGAGGGGTGCGGACCGGGGGTGTCCCGTTGTTAGTCCAGAAGTGGCAAACCAGGTTGCTAGAAAGAGGTTTCAGTGCTTTTTCCCGTACGAAATGTGACAGGGTGTAGTGATTCTGCACCGTAAGACAGCAGAGACACGCTGCCACAGCAAAAGAATGATAAGAAACACACAGAGGCAACAGCAGGCCGATCAGAAGTAGGAAATCCGCCGTTCTTCCGAGAAAAGCAAATACAAGTGTAGGCAGGTAGATGAGAAGGAGGAAGCCAGCTAGGACTATTCTCCGTAGCAGTGGGGTGGATAAGTTCGAAAATGGAGAGAGATGGGCGCAAATGGGTACAAATAGATACAAATGACGATAAATGACCAGACAATGCAAAAGGGGAAGGCGAGAAAAAAGACGGCAAGGAGAAGATGTTCCGAGCAGCAGAGCCGGCGACTCAGCGGGTTGTGTGATATCAGGGTCGGAGATGGCGATTGGGTTCTTAGCAGCGATAAGTGGCCAGTTTGTGCATACGGGCGGGGAGAAAGGGGGGCAGGCCAGAAAAAGGGAAAAGGGCGAAAGGGAGGTGTAAGCTGGGCCGGCTGCCGTGTCAATTAGGTGCTGTGTTGTGTTGCGTTGCAGAGAAAGTCGTCAATGGCGGCGCTCGGATGATGGGCGTGCAAACGGGACTGACATCGGCCTGACACCACCAATCGACTCATCAAGGGCAGAGCCCATCTGTTTTCGGGACAGGGATTATGGAGGATGCGGAGTACATTCAAGGTACTCGTATGTACAGAGTATGAAATTCAGAATCTGCTGCAGCGACGACAAGAGCGAATATCTGGCGATGGAAATCGCAGGGTGGAAGAGATGGACTGGTGAGTTTGCGGATTAGTGGATTGCGAGCGCATCTGATATGAGCCGCGCAGGTTCCCAGAAGGGCATCCAAGGCGACGGCCGGCCGTCTGTTCTAAGGCGAGAATTCCGCCGTTCCGTTCGGCGTCGACCCTGTGTCAGGGAAAAGCTATAGGTGGAGTACGCCAGACGATATGAGAGCGATGGA
>LLKO01000010.1:779730-969170 GCA_001513895.1 Graphilbum fragrans
GGGGGGGGGGGGGGGAGATGAGGAGAGGAAGAGAGGAGGGGAGAGAGAATAATGAGGAGGAAAGGGACGCGGGTCAGCGATATGCAGCCGAGCAAATTTCTGGCAGTGGCCTTTTGCTGCCGTGACAGACGTTTCCCTCTCTAGGCGTTTTAAGCCTGCATGGCGCCTTTCCGCTTTGGTTGCGTCGTTTTTGACCAAGAGCCGTTAATTTTCGCCGTGCATGTTACGCCGCTTTTCCGTGCTGTTCTCGACTGGGTACGCCAGCCGATGGTGTGGACACCTTGGGGGGCATTGAGGCAAAAGGAGGATGAATCGAGGCCCAGTAGAGCTAGGCGTAGCAATACAGAGCAACGGTAGAGGGCAAACTGATAGAGCAAAATCAAGCAAGAATAAGAAATAGAGTAGAGGAACACGAATAAAACAAGAGCCAACGACGAGAAAGAGGCAAGACAGGAGATCCGTCAATAACCATGCGCGTGATTCAAGACCGGTCAGAGATCGTGGGGACAGAACTGCTCCGAAGAGACGACGGCAATACGTCAAGCATGCATAGACAAGCCGAGAAACCAGTTCCACACAAACCCGAAGACAGAGAACAGAAAACTAGAAGTCTTCAGTAAAAGTCGACCTGCAGGGGTGGAGAGCGCTTTCCGTGTGAACGCAGCAGGTTCGCTGCATGGGGAAGGTACCCGTACGGTGCCTAAGGAGAATGCGCCCTAGGCTATGTGGAGCTGGCCGTTCTCAACCGTCTGCGCGGCGCTTTCCCTGCAGGTGGGAGGTGCCTTGCTCCTGCCGTCAGCGCCACAGTAGATTCCACGTCCTACGTACCCGTATTGACTACAGTGGATGTGGCATAAGCCCACGAGAACGAAGAGGAAAAAGAAAAGAAACAAAAGCTCCCCGGCATCATCTAGTGTCCAACCTTGTTCATCACATCGCTACCGAAGACCTCGCTGTACGCATAGGCACCAAGATCTCAAAATCTAAAGCCATGTCCGTTCCCTTACGTGGTAGATGTATGGCGGCGTTCTTGGGCGACTTTCTTTTTCGGACGACGTCCCTGCATGTGCCACGGGATACAAAATTCGGGCACGCAGCTCTGCATATACATAGCTCGTCCTACCGCGCGCCCGACGGAAGCGACACCAGGATCTGGGCCGCACGCGAAGCATGGGCTGCGTTTAAGGCCGCCGGGCTCCAATCATGGGTGCTGGAGCTGGTCCCAGAAGGACGGCTCGATGCTAGACTGCACTCCAGCGCCCGTGCATAAGTGCCGTGTGTGCATGTGCATGCGTCGTACTCGAAGATGTTCAGTGCTGTGCATGTGCTCGGTATGTACTCCGTACACATGCGCGATATGCAAAGACGTGCGTACGGGGCACAAGTATTGCGCAACGCACGTACGGAGGATCACGAAAGCTCGTCTGTGCACCGAAACCGCATATGAGACATCCATAAGGCCATGCGAAGTAGGTGCCCCATCTCCGTGAGCTAATGTACGTATAGACACGAATGCGTCTGTGGCATGCCGCCGATTGCCGAAGCTGCAGATTCTGCCCTTTTGCCCCCCTCCCCCCTTCGCTTCTCGCCTAATGCACAAAGCTCGCAGCCCAACCCCAGACCGACCTCCATTGGGCAGCAAGGACTCCCCGGAACCGCCAGCGCAGCAGCAACACGCCGGCCACCAAAGGCAGTCCGACGGCGCCAATAAAGCCGCGCAGCAGCACTTTGCCCTGGTGGTCGCTCTGCCGCACCACCTCGCTGTACCGCTCGTTGCCAAACGACACCCGTGCGTACTTGGTCTGCCAGCCGAGGCGTGGGAAATACACGGACAGCTGCTCCTCGAGGAACTTGCGCAGCCGATATGTCGGCCGCAGCACCGACGCGCGCATTTCAGTGTAGTTCTGCAGTGCTAGATCGTTGATGGCGTGCGCGTCCGGCACGCGCAAGGCTGTGTACTCCGCCAAAGCGAGGCCTCTCTGGTGGCTGGTGACTTGAGCCGAAGGCGGGTCCGTTGGGTCACTGCTCGGATTGTTGGACTCCATGGTGGCATACTTATCCAGCAGCGAATACAGCACACGCACGTCCTCGAGGCCGGCATTCATTCCCTGGCCGTAAAAGGGGACCATGGCGTGGGCCGCATCACCGACTATCGCGACAGACGACTGGAAATGATGCGGCCTGCAGTTGATGCTGATGAGGGGCAGGTGTGGATTGGCCGTGAAAGACGCGATGAGCTCTTCGGGCGGGATCAGCCCCGTGACGCCAGGGAAGTACTGGTCGAAGAACGACGGCAGCTGAGACGGCTGCGCCTCGAGCCGCTGAAACTGCGCCGTTGGCAGGAAGAGTGTGCACGTAAAGGAGCCATCCTAAAGGTCAGCCGAGAAACGAGGAAAGCAAGACACAAAAGCGAGAGGAAGAAGAAGCGGCAGAGCGGAAATGCCACGGCTTCCACTCACGTCACTCGGAATGGCAATGAACATAAACTCCTTGCCGGGCCAGATGTGCAGGTGGTTGGGCGAGATCCTGAAGCGCGCCTGGGCATTTTCGGCATGAGCGCGCGGCTTCAGCTGGAACTCGCACCACAGCGTGTCGATGTACTCCTGCCTGTAGTCCATGCGGGCATACTTCATCAGGTGGTAGCGCACGGAAGAGTGGGCGCCGTCGGCCCCGATCATAAAGTCGAAGGCGACCTCAATCTCGCTGGCTCGGCCGGTGCCTTTGCCTGCGCCTTTGCCCTGTTGCACTTCAAACCAGGCTTTCCGAGTCTGGAAATCCGCGCCGGTGAGCTTGTGGTTGAAGAAGATGGTCACATTGGGCATGTCCTCCAGAATGTCCAGCAGGCGCTTGTTGAGGCCCGCTCTGTCAATAGCAAAGATGGTCTAGCTGTCAGCAACTATTTTTCATGGTAAACGACGTCGTTTTTGCCCATACCCTTCCATGTGCATCGTAGTCCTGCGCCTCTTCGTAGAGCTCGCCAGACGGCTTCTTCCCGTGAATCATACGGCCCCTCATGGGGATCGTGGCGTCGAATACATGAGCGAGAAGGTTGGCATTGCCCGATTTTTTCAGAGCATGGATGCCACGCTCGGACAGCGCCAGGTTGATCGACTTGGTGAAGTTGAGGGGGGTGGTGGACGGATCGCGAAGATCTGGTGATCAGCGGCAGCCCCCTAAGCCCTGCGCTCTCTCTACTCGTAAGACGGCCCACTCACCATTGCGCAACTCGTAGAGCTCAACCTTGTCACCCCGTTGCGCCGCGTATAGGGCAGCCAGCGAGCCAACAGGCCCGGCGCCGACTATGACTGTTTTCTGCTGGCCTAACATGGGGCAGAAAGGCTGTGAAAATTGAGCGCCTGTTTTTTGAGCTTCTTTTGACGCAACACTGGTCTCCCGGGACTCTTCACGGCAACCGTCAGCCCTCAAATGTGTCAGTCTTGGCTCTACTTGAATTTCTAATCCATGTCAATTCTACTACGGAGTACGCAGTACTGGAACGCCACAGTCGGACGGTTGGGACGCCCACAGAGGCATGTAGTTAGTTGCTCCGTAGTGCCTGGCAGACGGAAAAAAATCGGGTCATGTGATCCAACAGCGAGCACGTTGAACTTACCGCTAACTATGGCGGGCCACGCCACTTTTTGCTGGGCAGCAGGGCGGCTTTCGTACAGGCTAGAACAGGCGGCGAAGCTTTACGACTCCACTTATTTTTGGCTTTCCGTATTTTCAGGCCTCGTGAGAATTTGAGCGTGTAATCAGCGCCACAAACGACAACCGCCTGGGTTTGATCCTGAGCCCTGTGTCCTGTCAACATACCCGCTATTCTTGACACTCTCGACTCTCGTGGCATACCGACACTCTCCGGCCCTCTCACACACGCCGACTCTTCCACCCCTCACTCCACCTTCACCATGGCGGAAGCCCCTCCGGCAAAGCGGATGTGTCTCGGCGACGACTGCGACAAGGAAGCCGGATCACTGCAGTGCCCGACATGCCTCAAGCTCGGCATCGACGACAGCTACTTCTGCTCGCAGGAGTGCTTCGGCCGCAACTGGGTGAGTAGGGCTGTCATGCTTCGGGGGCCGGATCCGTTCTAACAAACATCCAGGGAACCCACAAGAGCATGCATAAGAAGGAAGCCAGTAAGCAGTCTGCTGCCCGCTTTCGTTTGGTTAGGAACTAACCTTCCCACAGAAACATCCGGCTTCTACAACCCGTTTCCGTCGTATCCGTTCACCGGCTCCGTGCGGCCGGTCTACCCGTTGTCCCCCCGGCGGACATTGCCCAAGTCGATTCCGCGGCCCGACTACGCCCTCGACGGCATTCCCAAGACGGAGCGGTCATACCTGCGACCCAATAAGATCGACTACCTCGACGCCAAGGCGCAGGAGGGCATGCGCACCGTCGGCCGGCTGGCCCGGGAGGTGCTAGACATTGCGGCAGCAGCGATACGGCCGGGCATCACGACCGACGAGCTGGACGCCATTGTTCACGAAGCGTGCATCGAGCGGAATGTGAGTTGTTGTGGTTGTTGTGGTTGTTGTGCTCCTTTCTGTCCTAGTCGCTCCCCCTTCCTACGATCTGTGCTTGTTCTTTGCTAATGAAAAGGCCTACCCCTCCCCCCTCAACTACAACCACTTCCCCAAGTCGCTGTGCACATCCGTCAACGAGGTCATCTGCCACGGCATCCCAGACAAGCGCATCCTGCTCGACGGCGACATCCTCAACCTCGACGTCACCCTCTACCACGGCGGCTACCACGGCGACCTCAACGAGACCTACTATGTGGGCGACCGCGCGCGCGCCGACCCTGACAGCGTCCGCGTCGTGGAGACGGCCCGCGAGTGCCTTGAGGAGGCGATCAAGATCGTCAAGCCGGGCACGCTGCTGCGCGAGTTCGGCAACGTCATCGAGAAGCACGCCAAGTTGCGCGGCTGCAGCGTCATCCGCACCTACGTCGGCCACGGGATCAACTCGGCCTTCCACCCGCCGCCCAACATCCCGCACTACGCCAAGAACAAGGCCGTCGGCGAGTGCAAGCCGGGCATGACCTTTACCATTGAGCCCATGGTCGCCCTCGGCAAGTACCGCGACGTCACATGGCCCGACAACTGGACGAGCACCACCATTGACGGCAGGCGCACCGCCCAGTTCGAGCACACGCTGCTCGTAACCGAGACCGGCGTCGAGGTGCTGACGGCACGGCTGCCGACCTCGCCGGGCGGGGCGATACCGATGCCAGGCGAGGCGGCCGAGGAGAAGGAGGCAAAAGCATGACCGCAGGTATGCAGGGCAGAGAGCAGAATATAGCATGATGAGCAGGCAACGGTGTTGCTGGGATCTGGGGCATATGGTGTATTTTGGCGGTTTCTATGCGCATTTCTGGGCCATGTTGGGAGGAAGCAACTGGAAGGATCAGCTGTAGACACCTGTGAGAGGCAGGCACGCGGAACGACAAAATCGATGTGTTGGTTGGGCAAACTGCTGTGCTGTCGTGGCCGCTGTCCACTGTTGAGTTGGGCTGTTATTTCGTGCAGCGTGCGCACTGAGTGATGATTAATGCACGCCAGTCGGCTCTGCAGTGTCCTCTGGTGAGCCCGCATTAGGTGTCCTCCGAGTGTAAATAGTGCAGGCAACGACTCCATAGCTCTGCGAAAGAGGGGTGCTCCAGCCATCTTTCTGCAGTGGCGCTGGTCGAGGACCGCCGAATGCGAGCTATCCCACGGAATGGAGGGAGTTCACTGGCCAAATCCGAGCACATGCTAATAATAAGCAGTGGAATCCAGGTGGCGGGAGCCAGAAGGTGGAGCTAGCTAGAGTGGACACCCCTCTATCTGTAGGTGCTTACCGACGGATTAGGCACACCTGCCACCTGTAATAAGCGTTCTGCAATCAAATTGTCCCTGTAGTTACGGCGTCTACAGCTCCCCTAATAACAGTGGTTTCCTCTCAATGTACTCCCGCTGCGGCCCACAGCGGCCTGTCTACTTACCTGTGGCGCGGGAAGGGCAGCCATAGGGAGGTCAGCCTCATTCATCCTCTCTCCTGGCGTCTGTGTGTGGGTGCACGCATTCTTTTCCCTGCTTTTTTGCGCCATCAAAGCCCTTTTTGCACCCTCCACCACCACCACCACCACCACCACCACCACCTAAACCGCCCACACAAACCACCTCCCGCCTTCCGCCCTCGCTCTCTCTTCTCCACCGCCTTGGGTTTGATTTCCTTAGAGCTGCCTATTTTTTCTTCCTCTCCCCATCCTCTCCTCTTCCTCCTGGTGCCTACGCTCGTCGCCTGTCCCTTTTTTCGCGACTCGCTCCCGGTTTCCGTCTCTTTTGCGCGCGTTCGGCGGCAAATCACCCAGTACGAATATTACGAGGCCTCTCCAAGCGCTTGATCGATCGCCTTTTCTTGGTCCTTTGCCCTCCTGCTCGTCGTTCTCGTACGTCACACCTTTCTCTGGCTGGGAGCTGTTGGTCGGCGCCACCAAGATCTATGCGCCAACGGCCGCACGTTCCTTCCTCCGTGCTCCTTGCTCCTTTCATTCACCAACGGCTTTCCGTGGAAGCTTCGTGTGATGCTAACGCGCTCTTTACAGCTTCTCCAGAGCAGACCTCCTTGTCTCCTCCCGCCATTCATCCTCCCCCCGAAAGGCGACATTTGATCCTCTCCGTCGATCCCGACCGACTCCGCCACTGTCGTTCAGTCCCTCTCCCCTGCTTCTCTATTGTTCCCTTTTTCTCCCCTATCAGAGCTCCCTCGAGCGACCACCTTCACAATGTCCGGCGAAGCTTGGCTGTACCTCTTCGCAGTGTTGATCAACGCGGTCAACCTGTTCCTGCAGGTCTTCTTCACCATCATGTACAGCGACCTGGAGTGGTGAGTGGCCCTGTCCTTGTACTCGAATGCCAGCCTTGGGCTGCCGCGTCCGTTGTGCACCCCTTGCTAATTCGCCCAACAGTGACTACATCAACCCGATCGACCTCTGCAACCGTCTCAACACCTACATCATCCCTGAGGCCGCCGTCCACGGCTTCCTGACGTTCCTGTTTCTCATCAACGGCTATTGGCTGGCGCTGATTCTCAACCTGCCGCTGCTCGTCTGGAACGTGAAGAAGTATGCGTCCATCCAGTTTCCCTCTTCGCGTCTCTTGGCGTCTGCTAACGTCTGCTCTCAGGATTGTCGACAACACCCACCTTCTGGACGCTACCGAGATCTTCCGCAAGCTGAACGTGCACAAGCGGGCAAGTAGCAAAAACTATGCGAGGTTCGACTGTATATATGCTATATATGCTAACCCCATCCCAGGAATCTTTCACCAAGCTCGGCTTCCACCTCGTCATGTTCTTTTTCTACCTCTACAGCATGATTGTCGCTCTCATCAAGGACGAGGGCAACTAGGAGCACCTTCGCTTAACGGCATGGGCCGGCTGAACATTATTTTGCTGCGGGAAACCCGGCGATCGGGGATCGGCGAGGCACGTTTCTACACATGCTTTGCGCATATACAGTTTGCACAGTTTGCTATATAACGTGGCCGAGCGGGCGAGATATCAGATAGCGAGGATAAGAAGAGGGGGTTGTGTGTAGAGAGATATGGCAGCGACGAGGGGCTTAGATCTCGGGATTCGGGCTCGGTTTCCTGTTGTTATTTTGAACACTTGTCTGTTGGGGGTTTAGGAAGGAGTCATGGGTATACTTTACAACAAACTCTTTGGAAGGAAAGCACGATTGTTGTTATTTTGAACACTTGCCTGTTTAGGAAGGAGTAATGGTATACTTTACAAAGACTCGGTGTGGCCGGGAAAACGCAGTGCTTGTAGTGCCGTGATACGGTCATCTCAAAAATCACATGTCTTCTCTCAGCTCCATCGTCACTTTGCAGCATCACAACTACGGGCATATCTACCCTTTTCCAGCAAAGAAGCAGCGATTGCCGCCAGCCAAACACTAGAACTTGAATTTCACTCGGTCCTCTTGCTCGTGCATTTGCCGCTCCCTCTTCGTGGTGACAGTCCATGAGAGTACATGGGGACCTTTAGAAAGTCGGTGTTGGTGCATCTTGAGCTAGCTTGTTGCAGGAGAGTAGAAGACGGCTGTACAGAGGAGAACTGATGCAAGGGATAGATATGGCGACTGACGGTAGCACAGCAGTGACTTAGGCCGCCATAGGATTTCACATTGTCCATGGGCTTCGGGCGTAGTGCTAGAAAATGGTAGTCGTAACACTTTCCCACACCCTACCAGTGCCGATAGGCGTGTAAGTGTCATGATGCCGAGATTGAGGAAGGGTATACACAGATTGGAACTGTGGATGCTGTCTGACTTTTTTATCCTGAGTTGCGTACTGTACCCCAAAAGGACCAAGAGGTTCTCCCGGACGAGCCAAATCATGCAATAAAATCAAATTTGCATGCCTTTCACGCCAAACAAAGAGCATTAAGAGGATAAAAGTTGTCGGTTTATGAAATTCATAGGCTTGGGCATATTCTAGGGCTCGTTCTTTGTTTTCTTTCAGTGTCTATCGTTCCTCGGTTTTTTTGGAGACTTGCAAGTCCACGAATCCCGCCAAAATCAACATCTGAAAGTCATGTTGTCTAAAAGAAGAAACAGAAACACGCTCATATGGTGCAACAGAGCTAGAACTTCCAAGATCAAAACCGCATCAAAAACCATTGCCACTTTGGAGGTCCCGACTTGTCACTTTCCCGCAAATATCCTAGAATAATCCAAGGCGGCAGCAAGATAGCTATAGAATCAAGTTTGGTGTTACGGACCGAGGCGGATGACGCTCCTAGCAGACCGCAATATTAGCAGAGCTAATCGCATTATTAGCAGAGCTAATCGCCGAATTCATGAAAAAAAGCATTAATTGCATGTTGTCGTCGTCGTCATCGTATTGAGTTGGACTCAGTAGCTGCTTTGATGCTGATGATGTCGACTGCGTTGCGCGTGTGCTAGTTTGTTTGTGGATTTTCTTGTATTGTTGCCGAGGATGACTTGGTGAGCAGCGTCTGCGGGACCCTCGATGCCACAGCCGTGACCAGAGTTTTCTGATTCTGTTCATCGCTAACTTGTATTGGCGGCCCAAAACGAGGGGGTTGTGTATTGAAATGTGTTGTTCGAGGGCAGGATGCTAAACTGGTATCTTGACTGTCTCACGCCTACCATTATATGTAGTTTCAATGTCACTCCGAAAGGGCGGCTACATCCCTTTTGAACGTCAAGCACTGTCTGCACTGCCCCTCCCTGGAATTACCATCGTGACCTCAATTTGGCTTCTATGTTGAGCCACTAGTTTACAACGAGGACTAACAGACATATCGAGACTTCAATGTAAGCTTGCCCCGTGGCATCTTTTGGTACATACATGAGTGCTGTGGCGAGAATGGGCAGTCAGGAGCTCAAAATTTTCAGCAATAGCTATTTCATCCGTATGTTATTTAAATTGCCCATTTTTTTAATCCGCTTTGTCGGCACTCGAGATTTTTTTTCTCGGTGCTTGATATTTCGGTATAATTTCAATTTTACCAATGAATTACTCTCTTCTAGCCCAATTTGCCTGTGTCAAAGAAGCAACACAAGCCAGTGTTATGGTTTCAATTTCCACGTTTTCCCTACTATCACAGCAATTGTGTATTTTACCCAATTACATAAATTCGATAACTATGCTGTAATAATTCCTGTAGACGTTCACGCCCATCTGAGTCACGTGACCAACGGACCCAAATTAGGCCTAAATTATCACCAGCTTCAATGCTCGATGCGCTAACTTTTGCGACCTCGTTGCCACTTCACATACTTTGCGCCGCCAACGACTTTCCTTTCTTTCGCCCCGCAAGACAAGCTGTACAGCAGTCGGCTGCCACGAGTATCTTTCTATACACAACCATACACACACATACACCGCCCGCAGTCATCGACACGATGTCTGGGTTCGGCGAATATCCGCCCAATATGGCGCCGCAAGACGCGCTGGTGGTGCGGGAGCAGGCACAGCCAGAGCACGCGGTGGTCAAGTACTCTGCAGAGGACCTGGCGCGGCCGATGATGGGCCCAGTGAACCCGTTCCGGGCGCCAGCGAGAGCGGGCGAGACAGACGCCAACGGGCTGAAGCGCAAGAGCGTGCCGTCGGGCACGGCGACAGAGACCTTTGTCAGCGAGCACACATTCCGCAGCAAACACCGGGCAGTGGAGCGGCGAGGCGGGCCAGAGCGAGAGGCGCTGTCGGGCGCGCAGGTCAAGGAAGAGGCGGCGCGGCTGCGGGCGACACGGGAGGGCAAAGGCAACGCGCTGATCGCGGACGGCGACGGAGCCTATGTTGGGCCGTGGGCACGACGCAAGGCGAAAACGGTGTACGTGGACGTGGCGGAGGGCGAGGACGGCTCGGGCGAGGAGTACGAAGAGGTGGAAGAGTACGAGGACGAGGGCGAGGAGGAGGAGGTCGTGGAGAGCGGCACGGTGCTGGCAGCACCGGCATCGGCATTGGCGCGGCGGAAAGCCGTGGCGGAAGCAGGCGACGAGTCGAGCGCGTTTGTGGGCTCGGAGCAGTACGACTACCAGGGGCGGACGTACATGCATGTGCCGCAGGACCTGGACGTGGACCTGCGCAAGGAGGTGGGCAGCGTGACGAACTACATCCCGAAGAAGCTGGTGCACACGTGGAGGAGCCCGACGGGGCAGCCGGTGACGGCGATGGAGCTGTTCCCGCAGTCGGGCCACCTGCTGCTGAGCGGCAGCGCGGACAACACGGTGCGGCTGTGGGACGTGTACCACGGGCGGGAGCAGCTGCGGGTGTATGCGGGCCACACGCGGGCGCTGACGGGGGTGTCGTTCAACCGGGACGGCAGCCGGTTCATTACGGGGTCGCATGACCGGTGGATGAAACTGTGGGACACGGAGACGGGCACGTGTGTGAACCGGTTCCGGACGGGCAAGACGCCGCACTGCGTGGTGTTCAACCCGTCGGTGGAGGCGCCGTTTGAGTTCCTGTCGGGCATGTCGAACAACAAGATTCTGCAGTGGGACAGCCGGGCGCCGGGCGAGAACGAGCCGGTGCAGGACTACGACCACCACCTGGCGGCGGTCAACACGATCACGTTTGTGGACGAGTGCCGGCGGTTCATGTCGACGTCGGACGACAAGTCGGTGCGGGTGTGGGACTACCAGATCCCGGTGCCGATTTCGTACACGAGCGAGCCGTGGATGTACCCGCTGACGCGGGCGGCGGCGCATCCGTCGGGCAAGTACGTGGCGTACCAGTCGAGCGACAACCAGGTGCTAGTGTACTCGGCGCGCGACAAGTACCGGCAGAACCGGAAGAAGGAGTTCAAGGGCCACAACAACGCGGGGACGGCGATTGGGATCGACATCAGCGCCGACGGGCAGTTTCTGGCGTCGGGCGACACGCAGGGGTTTGTGTACTTTTTCGACTGGAAGACGTGCAAGGTGTACAGCAAGCTCAAGGTGGACGCGGCGGGCGGCTCGGTGAACCACGTGCTGTGGCATCCGCAGGAGACGAGCAAGGTGGCGACGGCCGGGCAGCAGGGCGACATCAAGTTGTGGGATTAGGTGCGGATGGCGGATGTACGAATAGCGGATTTACAAATGGCATGTATGTTGGTATTCGGGCAGATGGACACTCTAAACGGCGACTGTGCCACCCCAAACAACCGCTACCCGCGGCTCTATGTAATCAAAAAACAGAAAGGCCACAGTAATCAACAGAAGGAACGCATTCGTCCAAGGACTTTTAAGACACCAAACACCGCTGCCTTGATTGCACCCACCCACACACACGCCTACGCGCGCAAGAACATCTTGTACACGCTGCTCTCGGTGCAGTCGACCCACGGGTAGGCAATGGCGCGCAGGTACTGCTCGAGCTCGGCGACCTCGGCGTCGGGGCACTGGATGCCGGTCAGGACCTTGCCAATGTCGCTGCCCTCGTTGCGGTACTGGAAGAGGGTGATGGTGTACTTGGGCCGCAGGGTGGCGAGGAACTTGTCGAGCGCGCCGGGGCGCTCGGGGAAATTGAACATGTACAGGCGCTCGTGCGGCACGGAGGAGCGGCCGCCCATGAGATAGCGGATGTGGGTCTTGGCGAGCTCGTCGCCGGACAGGTCGGTGGGCAGCATGGCGCCGGTGGCGGCGATGCGGGCCAGCAGCGACGCCAGCTCTTCTTTGCGCTGGGCGGCCGGCTGGCTCAGGGTCAGGCCGATGAGCACGTTGGCGTCGGTGGTGTCGGGGGCGCCGCTGTGGCGGTAGCTGAACTCGGTGACGTAGTGGGCCAGGATGGCGTCGATGAGCTCGGCAAACGCGCCGGCGCGCTCGGGGATGCGCACGGCCAGCAGCACTTCCTTGCCCTCGCCGAGGGTGGCGCGCTCGGCCACGAAGCGCAGGCGGTCGAAGTTCATGTTGGCGCCGCTGGTGACGGCAATGAGGCCGCGGCCGGTGTCGGCGGAGGGGTGCTGGGCGACGTATTTCTTGAGGCCGGCGAGCGCGAGGGCGCCGGCGGGCTCGACAATGGAGCGGGTGTCCTCGAAGACGTCCTTGATGGCGGCGCAGGTCTCGTCGGTCGACACCTGGATGATCTCGTCGACGACGTCGGTGCAGATGCGGAAGGTCTCGCGGCCCACGGTCTTGACCGCGGCGCCGTCGGCAAACAGGCCGACTTCTTTCAGCAGCACGCGGTCGCCCAGCGCCAGCGACTGCGCCATGGCGTTGGCGTCGTAGGCCTCGACACCGATGATCTTGACGTGCGGCGCAATGCGCTTGACGTAGACGCCAATGCCCGCAATCAGGCCGCCGCCGCCCACGCAGCAGAAAATGGCCTCGAGCTTCTGCAGGTTCGTCTGGCGCAGCAGCTCCATGCCAATGGTGCCCTGGCCGGCAATGACGTACGGATCGTCAAAGGGCGGGATATCGATGAGGCCGTCCTGCAGCACGCGGCGGGCACACTCCTCCTTGGCCGCGTCGAAGTCGGCGCCGTGCAGCACGACGTGGCCGCCCATGCGCGAGACGTTGAGGTGCTTGATGCTCGGCGTGCCCTCGGGCATCACAATGGTGGCGGGGATCTTGAGCCGGCGCGCGGAGTAGGCGACGCCCTGGGCGTGGTTGCCGGCCGAGCAGCACACGACGCCGCGCCACGAGTCGGCCGGGTCGAGGTGGGCCATTTTGTTGTAGGCGCCGCGGAGCTTGAAGCTGAACACGGGCTGCTCGTCTTCGCGCTTGAGCATGACGCGGCATTCGAGGCGGTTGCTGAGGTTGACGGCGTGGTGGAGGGTTGTTTCTTTGCAGACCTCGTAGACGCGGGAGGTAAGGATCAAGCGGAGGTACTTGAGAGTTAGCGGAGAGGGAGGAGGAGGGGGGAGAGGAGTGGAGGAGGGGAGGAGGAGAGGAGGAGAGGAGGAGGAGGGAGAGGATGAGACACACATCCGGGTGCCCATTAGGCAGGATAAACTCCTCGGGAATGATCTTGCGTAGGGCGGCCACACGCTCGGCCGTCGCCGCGCTGAGATCGGCGGTTGATTCGCTCAGCGACAGAGCCGAGAGACTCGGAGTGCGATGAGGAGATCCGGTTCCCGTCGCAGTCGATCCGTTGGTCGTGCCATTGGCGGGCGTCGCCGCATCGGGCGTGTCGGTGGCCGTGGCAGGCATGGCTGTGGTGCGGCGGCGGCGGCGGTGAGAAGGACGAACAATCGGGATGACGCTCGTCGAGTCGGAGACGACACGAAGACTCGCAGAAAGGCACGAAGAGTCACAAACGCAAGCTCGAAAAATTGCCCAAGCACACCGTATATTTTAGTGGGGTTGCTGCGATAGCGCACGCTGGCGGCTTATCGGCCAGCACGATGGGCCACAAGCGGCTCCACTGCGAGATCCTGCTCATGCATTCACACTTTTGCTTGAAAATCAGGTCATCGCTGCCCGGCTTCATTTTGTCGACCGCGCACACCCGCTGCACCACCACCATGTCTGGCGACCGGCCGATCTCCGACCACCCCCTGCCGTCGTCGTTTGACGAGAACGAGTAGGTGATGTCTTTGTGTCGCTGTCTTTTTGTCTTCCGTCTCGTGCGCCGTCCTAACGCCTCACTCCAGCGACTTCTACAATGAGTCCGGCCTCGAAAAGGTCATGCGCAAGGTCAAGGCCGAGCCGCTCATCCCCCTCGGCTGTCTGCTGACCGTGACCGCCTTCGTCAACGCCTACCGCGCCATGCGCCGCGGCGACCACAACCAGGTGCAGCGCATGTTCCGCGCGCGTGTGTTGGCCCAGGGCTTTACCGTGGCGGCTATGGTGGCCGGCGGCTTTTATTTCGGTGCCGAGCGCCACCAGGAACGCGAGCTCTGGAAGGTCCAGCAGGCCCAGTCCGAGGAGGAGAAGCGGCTGCGCTGGATCCGCGAGCTCGAGTCCCGCGACGCCGAGGACAAGGTGCTGCAGGAAAAGCTGGCCCGGCGGCGGAACAAGCGGGCGGCCGGGGAGACCGGCTCTGATTTGGTCGCTGCAACTGCTGCGAGTGCTGCGAGCCCCAAGGAGTCTCCTTATAGCGCGCTAGGAGGCTGGTTCAGCGGAAAGAAGGCCGAGGCCACGCCAGACACGACAGCCCCGGCACCCACCGTAGACACCGCTCAACCCTCTAAGAAACGAGACGCCTCCAGCTCGCTCGGCACGCTCGGCGACATCTTTAGCAAAAAGGGCGGCAAGGACGACGAGTCCAAATAGGACATGGATGTGTAAGATAGTTGGCGGTCAGTGGGGATTTGGGTATGGATATGTAACGACGCTCTACTCTACAGATAGTAATGATCTGTCTGTCTTCTCTCTGCTCTGTGCTCTCTGCCCTCCATGCGCTCTCCTCCACCACTTCTTATCGAACCTGTATCATCCTCTTGTCCCCAACCTCACCCCATACTTCCTCCGCTCCGATTCGCCCCCACGAGGCCCGCCATTTCCAGCAGCGCCCGGTCCGCCTCCACGTCTCCTGTGCCCAGATTGATCCTTCGCCGTGCTTCTGCTTCCCGAGCTTCCCAAGCCCACCGCTCGGCCTGCACTCTGGCTTCTGCGTCGCCGCCGCAGCCCCACACTTCCAGCGACTCGATAGCAAATCGGTCCTGAAACCGAAACGGCCGCGACACACTCGCATGGAATGCGCCTCCGCTGCCGCTGCCGCTGCCGCTGCCGCTGCCGCTGCCGCTGCCGCTGCCGCTGCCACTGCCGACGGCGTGCGTCATCACGCCAAACTCGAAGCTTGCGTCAATCACCAGCGACAGCGGCCCCAGCGGCAAAACACCGCCGTCGCCGTCACCACCGGTGCCGCTGCTTCCGGCATGCGCGCCTTTCGCTGCGGACGTCGACGGCAGCGGGCTGCCAAAGGCGATGCCGCCGACGTGCTGGTTCGCCGCGGTCGGTTTGACAAACGCCGCGTAGTCGCGGTTGAGCGTCGACGCCCGGAACACGTCGTGCGTCGGCGCCAGCTGGAAGAGCACGGTGCTGGCGTCGCCAAAGCACGTCCGGTGCGTCGGCTTCCAGGGCTGGCTTACGTAAGCACCAAAGACCACGGCGTCGCCCTCAGCGGCGCTGGACGGCGGCCGCCGCGCCGGCAGCGCTGCCGAAAACGCTGCTTCGGGGCCGCCGCGCGGCGGCACAGGGCCCAGGAGCGAGCCCTTGACGAGCAGCAGCGTGGGCGCGCGCCAGTGGAAGACGCGGGACTCGAAGGAGCCCATGGAGAAGCCGTCGTTGTCGCCGGCATAAAGAGGCCGAAGACGGCGGAACAGATCGGCGCCCGGCAGAAAGAAGGACAGCTGCGCAAGTAGGTGCGTGTTGAGGATCGAGCCCTCGGGCGGGGGCAGCAGCGGAGGCGGCGGCGGGTCTGCGGGAGGAGAGGCGGCGGCGGCGGCCGATGGGAGGGAGGAGGCCATGTCGGCGTCTGTGCCTCTTCTCGACAAGTCGAGGTTCTTGGAAAAGAGAAAGCGCTCAAACAGCGCCGTGCACCCGTCAAACAAGAAGGGGAAACTCGCCGGCAGCACCGCCTCAAAGTGGGCGTAGCCAATGCCCGGCGACGTCTCGACGTCGAGAAACGCGGCCAACACGCAGTCGGCCGTCGCGCGCAGGCTGTCGAGGGCCGCGCCGGCCACGCTGTCGGTGCTTTCGGCCAGGGCGTCCTGCGGCCCCAGCGGCGCCGCCAGCAGCAGCAGCATCAGCAGTGTGCGGAAGTTGTCGGCGGGGATGCGTGCGCCGCGGAGCGTCGATAGGCGGGGCGTGCGTTTGGCGGCGGCGGCTTCGATGTCGGCTTCGGGGACGCCGTGGGCGAAATCCAGCGCCTCGAGCGCCGACTGCAGGAGGTCCTCGTCCTCGGCGTCCGTGTCGGGATCCTCCTGCGGCTGGTCCACAGCAAAGCCGGCTTGGCCGGGCGAGGCGTCTGTCGTCGTCGTTGCCGTCGTCGTCGTTGCCGTCGTCGTCGTGGTGGGATCGTCGGCCCCCCCAAACAGCCGCTTGTCGTGCACGGCCAGACTCCGGAACAGCAGCCGGCGCTGGTCGGCGGCCCCCCGGGCCAGCACGCGCTGGTACCGCCCCGTCAGCAGTGTGATGACGATGACGAGCTGCTCGAGCCCGAGAACGGCGGGCGCGTCGCCGAGAAAGGGAAACGCGCCCAGGTACGAGACCATCTGGAAGACGACGGGCGAGGCGCCGAGCACGTCGGGGATGCCGAGGAAGCGCGCGACGGTGTCCTCTCTGAGGTAGCGCACGGCCTGCTGGTGGTCGGCGAGGCTGCGGAAGTTGTCTTTGAGCGAGTAGAGTTCGAGGGGCGTGAAGCATTTTTCAGCGAAACGGTTGGCCTGGGGGCGGGCGAACAAGGGTTAGCACACACACGGACGCGCCACGCATCCGCAAGGACAGACACCCACCAGCTCTTTCACCACCTGCTCGTGCGACCGCTCGGGCCGCAGAACGGCCGATTGCGTCTGGCCCATGTCGGGGGGGAGGGCGGTGCCGGATGACGGGATGCGTGTGCGGTTCGATTCGATTCGGTTGCTGGATCCAGTCCTTCATCCGCACCAATCTGGCTGCATGGCGCGCCCAGCGCGGGTCAATGTGCGTAGTCGTACCCGTGCTCGCGTCTGTCGTGTCACGTAGGCGTGCGGGCGGACGCGCATCGATGTGTCGTGTCGGCGGCACACAGAGAGGTGGTGGTCGTGGTGTGAGTGTGATGGTGAAACGGTGAGACGAGGCAGCCGCAGAGCTCAGTGCGTTATCACTATGACGACGATAGCGATAAGGTGGTAGCTTATGTGGGGTGCCTGTAGCGCAAGTAGGGAGTGCATTTAGGGCGTCTTTAACCAACTACCGTCGATGACACGGCGTGCCATTCACCATCAGCCACTCTGCACTCAGCTCGCAGTCCATTCGCACACACGCAATATACTCGGAAACTGTATTCTGTCGCTCATCCTTCGCCAGCCCCCAAACCGTTGCTGCTTGTAGAACATTGCGCCGTAAATCAGAACTATCACAAAGGAAATCCAATCTCCATGACCTGACGTCTCCTACGTCTCCGTGACGCCTCCGTGACGCCTCCGTGACGTCTCCTTGACCTCCCCTCACCCTGTTGACATGTCCATTCACCGCTCCTCCTCCTGTGGCGTCAGCCCGGCAATGAGGTCCTGGTACTGCTGGTCCTCCTCGACCAACCGCTTCACGCCGCGCTGTCTCGGCGGCGTCGATCCTGTCGATGATGCCCCCCCGGTCGCCGTCCACAGCACCCCCTGCAGCGGCGGCGGCGCCCGGCCCACAATGTGGTCATCTTCGATCTTGGGCCGGCGCCGTCTGTGCTTGGTGTCGTCTTGGCCGTCATCCTCGCCGTCGTCGCCCTCGCCCTCGCCATCCGCGTCGCCGTCCATATCCATGGCGTCCTCGTCGCCCGGCGCCCCGTTCTCCAGCAGCGACAGGTCCTTCCGCGGCAGCCGCATGGCCAGCAGCACGTACTCGGCGCGTGTCATGCTGCTCATAATGTTGTCCATGTAGCGCTGCACCTCTTCGAGCGGCGCCACCACGCGCGACAGATAGTCCAGAATCTTTCCTTGGCCCCCCCCCGACGACGACCCCAGCACCTGCAGCCGCACAGTCACTGGCTGGTAGTAGTCGAGCTCTGGGTCGCTGCCGTGCTCCGAGGCGCTGCCTTTGCGCACAATCAGAAACGACGCCACCACTTCTGGCTGGCCGTCGGCCGTTTTTGTGTGCTCCAGCACGCTGAAGCGCGGAAACAGATACCTGTCGCCCGTGCCGCCGTGGAACTCGAGCACGATCGCCGACACCTCCAGTTTGGGCGCCGGTGGCGGGCCTTTGGACCGCAGCGCCTGTCCGTGGTGGCCGTGGCCAGACGAGGCCCCATTCGCCGCAACGCCGTTCGGCTTGAGCCCGTGGCCGTTTGCATGCCCCTTGGCGAGTCCGTTTGCCTGTCCCTTGGCGAGTCCGTTGGCGTGTCCTTTTGCGTGTCCGTTTCCAGACACAGCTCCGGCGGGCGCCAAAACGGGAGGCAGCGTCGAAGGCGCCAAAGACGGCGTCGCCGACAGGGTCCGCTGCCGCTCGCGCTCCTTTTCCTGGGCCACGCGGTTCTTGAGGTTGTCCAGGACCGCCTTGAGATCTGTCGCGTCTGAAAACTGCGGCTGGTTCTCGCCAATCCGCCGCACCATGTCTCGTACTTTACTGTCGTCCAGCGCTGTCTTGACTAGCAGCACCACCAGTGGATCGCTGCCCACTGGCGGCCGCAAATCTGCCGACGTCTGCCGCGGGTTTGTCCGCAGCACAATGTCTAAGATCACCCGCACCTCCTCCGCAAAAAACCGCACCGTCCGCCCGTCCACAATCAGCCGGTCCGCCGATGGTCCCTGCGCCGCGCCGTTGCGCTTCGACTCCGCTGTGATCTGGTCGATGATCCGCTGGAACCGGTCCAGCTCTTCTTTCGGCGCGTTGCCGTTCGCCACCCGCTTCATCAGGTCCCGCAGGTCCGCGTCCTCCGTCGCCCGCTCCGCCAGCGTCACAATAATCGAGTCGGTTCCCGGAGGGTGTGCTGCCGCTGGTTTTGGTGTGCTCAATGTCGGACTGGGACTCGGGCCATGACTCGTTCGTGAGGGAGCTGCCGGCCGTCCTGCAGAAAGTACCGGAGACGGGCCAGGTGCTGGTATTGGGGCCGCAATCGGAGCCGGAGCTGGAGCTATCCCGGGCGACATCAAAGGCATCGATGGAGGCGGTGCTGATGGGCCTCTCACACCCGGCGGAAATGGTCCAGGGGGATGCTGATGCTGCTGCTGATGGGGAGGATGGGGAGGGGGCTGTCTGTGCATCATCGGCGATGCTGTCGGCTCGTTTGGAGAGAGGATCGACTCCATGCCACGAGGAGACACCAACGGCCGCAATGGAGCGGGGGCGGGAGCTGGAGCCAGTACTGACGCTGAATTTGGAACTGGACCTGGTGGATGTCGAGGCCCCATGGCTTCTGCCTTTGGAGGTATCGGCCCACCAGCTGGCTGTGGCTGTAAAATCGCCTTGATCGGAACTGACTGCTGTTGCCGTCGTTTTTGTTGCTGTGGCAGGGCCGGCGAAGGCGGAGGTTGGCTGCTCGGAGGCATCGGGGCAATCGGCTGCCCGGGTCCGTAGGCCGGGTTCTGTGGTGTCGGCGTTGTTATCGGCTTTTGCGAGGGTGTGCTGGGCACCGCGGCGGCGGCTGTTGCAGCTGTGGCGGCGGCAGCGGCTGCTGCTGGAGCCGCTGCGACTGATCCCACCGACGGACTGCGTGCCATTTTCTTCACGGCTGGCGGCGGTGGCGTTCCTTTGCCGGGAAGAGAGGGCGGCGGCATCGACCCGCCAGATGGGCCGTACATGATGATCGGCCGCACGTTCGGGGGAATCGTCGTTGCCGGCTTCGGATCCTTGACGCCGTACATCGTCGCCTCAAACATGTGTGGCTCCACGGTGATCGTGATCTGCCCTAGCTTGACCATCGACTCTTTCGGCGGGTTTTTCGGATCGTCTACCGCCACGCCGCGTCGCTTCGATGGCTTCGACCAGTACTTCTCAAAGATGCCCTCGCTGATCCATTTCTGCCGCGATCGCTGCAGCG
The DNA here is from genome assembly GCA_001513895.1 of Graphilbum fragrans. Lineage (NCBI taxonomy): Eukaryota > Fungi > Ascomycota > Sordariomycetes > Ophiostomatales > Ophiostomataceae > Graphilbum > Graphilbum fragrans. The sequence continues at coordinate 799,848 of LLKO01000010.1, forward strand.
ACTCCGCCAGCACGCCACTGTCTGTCAGCTTCTTTCGTTCCTTCCGTCCTCCTGCTTCACCTCCCCTTCTTGTCCTTTCTCCTCATCCATCGCCTTTTTTCCTTCTCTCCCCACTCACCTTTCATTCACTGTCTGGAACTCCGACGTCGACAGCTCGTCTGGCTGCACCTGCTCAACCGTCGGCAGCGGTTTGCCCGGCTGGATCGATCGCGGCAGGTGCTGCTTCAGCACCACCTCTGCCCGGCTCTCGGGCGCCGAGTCGTCGGCTGCAGTGCTCAGCGCCGGCGTCGCTGAACGGCTAGAGTTCGTGTTCGTGTTCGTGTCGGCCGGAGGTGTCGATGTCCGACGTTTGGCCGCCTGTTCGACGCGCGCCGCTGCGCGGGGTGGCAGCTTCCGCTTCCTCTCCATCATGTCGCAAAACGCAAGACAACTGGCCCCCCTTCCGTGTCGCTGCGGTATATAGAAAGAAAGACAAAAACCACAACAAAAAAGCACAGGCCGTCCTCGCGGCTACACGGTCATCTCAGGAGCATGTGCTTCGGCAATGTGATCGATGCGATCAATGCGATCGGTACGGTATCGGTATGTGCTGTAGGTGCTGCGACAGGGATGGGGATATGCGGTGATCAGTGTTCCAGTGATGCGGCAATAGGCAATAGGCAATAGGCAACAGGCAATGCGGAAATCGTGCCTCGTGACGCGGTCGACGTATCAAACAGACTGTCGTGCATGCAACTCACGCAGTCCGCCGCGACCATGGATACGGTCGACAAAACCGCCGCCGACAAATCGCGTCACAAGCACGCGATGATGCGAGAGCCCAAAGAGGGGAAGAAGGTGGCAAAAAGGCGGAAGAAGATGCGTCGCGATCGCTCATTCGCTGAGATGCAGCAACTTCGACGCTGTTTGTGGGCAGAAGATGCACTGCCACGTGCTTGCGGATCGCCCAGCGGTCGTCGACAAAGGCACACGCGAAAGGCAGGGAGGCGGCAGAGGGCAGCTCGATGGGATGTCGCGCACTCTGAGAATGGCGATGGCGGCGCAGGAGAGCAACGGGCGGTTGGGAATCCTTTTTCCCTCGCCTTGTAATTTGAACCCAAGACGTCTGACTAGTGCCTTTTTAGTTTTGTATTACGGCAGCACCGCCCCAGAGGCTTTTGGGGGAGAGGAGAAGAGGTCTGTGCCTGCCGTTTTATTTTAGTTTGATTGGTTTAGGGGGCTGCCACCCAATCAGAGCTAGCGCCGCGTCTTCCCGCTCCAGTCGGCCAAATTCGAGAGCTCGAGCACCACCACCCAGCTCTTGGCCAGCAAACCACTGTGCTGACTGTCTGCTGCGTGTGAAACACTGGTGGAAATACTCGTAAGAAGCGGAAGAGCGCACACTCGTACATGCGCAGGAAGACTTGGTTTTGTCACCGAACCATCGCTGCGTTCCTTTTATGTGGCAGCCGACGTTCTAGGGATCGGCACTCCAAGCCTTGCGGCTACGGAAACGATACTGAAACTGTGCTTTTCTGGAACTGACTGTTCATTCCAAAAGACTCTTGTTAGACCGCTCATAGCTAAGCTTCCCATCCACGATTCGTACATGGCTTAGCCTTTTGCGAGAACAGTGACGTGCTCGATCACCTGATATAGCACGCGGAAACAGTCACGTGTGGATGGCGGCTCCGTCTACACTTCAGTAATGTAATAATCCAGGCATCGTACGAGGTCTGTAAGGCTGCAGCCTTCACAACTATAAGAAAACAGTTATGTAAATGGCAGTGGTTCTGGCGACTTGCTGTAGATCTAGCCCCCGTCTTGCCATGGAGAAGAGTTGGTGCTGCCGCGACAGAGCGGGGATATACTCAAAGGAAGATGGACAAATAGAGGGGCAACAAGCAGACAATTCAGAAGAAGCGTGAAACGGCTTGGATGGGGCTCTGCAATAGTAAATCAACTCTAGGATAGCTACCAGGCAGGCTTCTCTTACACACTCTATTTTGCCTTTCATTCAGTGTGTTGCAGAAAAGCAGGTAGCAGCCGCACTTGAGCTCCGGAAGGCACATCTCACACCCTCTCGTTTCCCAACACCACATTTCGTAAGCCTTCCTCCAACGTCGCCATGCACTACCATTGCTGTACCGAAGATGTCGTGAAACCGCCATTCGTAGGCTACAGTTGGTTAGAAGGAATCGCTGGAGTGCTAGCACTACTCTTCGTGAGCTACCCCTATGGCGTTAGGCCGGATTGCGGGGCTCTGTAGCAGCCGTTTGCTCCTGCCTCGTCCCGTAGTACACTATGTACACATCGCCATTGCCAAACACATTGCATCGAACGGGTTTCTTGTTTTGCTGGCTATCTCTTCATTTCTCTTGTATGCCCCCCCTTCTCTACCGCCGCGCCGCTTGGGCTGTCGGCGTGCCTCTGGGCCTGTGGTGCACGATGTTGCTGCTCAGCGTCCATCCCTTCTTCCAGAGACAGTAAGTCGACCTATCTCACTGTTGGCTGCCGCTTTGAGACAAGCTTCATGTGGAAACTGACAGAGGATCTCGTAAACATCGTCCACAACAACAGCATTATCTACGCCCACAAAGTCGTGCCATGGTGGAAAGACGCCAACGAGCCGCAGCGGTGGGGATTCGCCAGTGAGCATGCTCCTGTGGGGAAGGGGAGAAAGACGCATGCTGACGTGGGCTGTCTGCGAGTAGAGAACCAGGTTACGCCGTTTGCCTTGACGACGGACGACGGCGAGAGCATCCATTCCTGGCTCATTCTGCCGCTCCCGACCTACAAGCAACACGAGACAGTGCTGCAACAGGAGCCGACCGGCTTTGTCCCGGACATCACGGCCACGACGTCCTTTCGCATTCTGCGCGACGACCCTGACGCGAGGGTGGTGATTTACTGTGGGTGTCCTGGCTGTTTCCCCCCTACGCTTGTCTTGTGCTAACCGTGTAGTTCATGGCGTGAGATGGCTCCTTGGTTAGCCCCTATTCTCCCTGACAGTGCTGACGTAGGACCAGAACGCTGGCCACATTCCGACCTTTATCCGCGCCCCCTCGATGCACCGACTGGCAGACATAAGTCACTGCCATGTACTAGCCATTGACTACCGCGGATTCGGCCGATCGACGGGCCGACCCACGGAAGAGGGCTTGGTGCATGACGCATCGGCGGCGGTCGACTTTGTGCTCAAGACGGCCGGGATCCCGCCGCAGCGTATGGTGTTGCTGGGCCACAGTCTCGGTTCGGCGGTCGCGGCGGCAGTGTCGGAAAAATACGCCCGGCAACACGCCGTCGATTTTGCCGGCGTGGTCCAGGTTGCCTCGTTCAGCAGCCTGCCTACCATGCTGGCTAGCTACGCGGTCTGCGGCTGGATCCCCCTGCTGAAGCCGCTGCGGTCGTGGCCGCGTGTGCTCAACTGGCTTATGGGGCGCATTGTCGACCCCTGGTCTTCGTCGGAGCGGCTGCGCAGCCTGGTCCAGACGGTCCGCAAGGGCCACGGCCGCCATCTCCGCATGAGCCTGATCCACGCCGCCGACGACTGGGACATCCCCAGCACGGAGGACGACGTGCTGTTTAACGCGGCTATAGGACCGCTGCTCGGTAGCGGCGACGGCCATGACACGACCAAAGAGCTAGATGTGGCCAAGAAAGCACGCACAATCCAGCTAGGAAACAACGGATTTGTCACCGAGTGGCGGGAGGACGGGATCACGATTCGGCAGGAGCGATTTCCACATGGAGGTATGTTGAAGAGGGGAAGAAGAGGACACGAGACAAGGAGAGGAACAGAAGAAAGAAGGGCGGAAAAAGAGAGAAAAGAAGACGAGAAAGAGACAAAAAAACGAAAGACCTAAAACAGGCCGCTAACAGCTCAGGCCACAATAGGATTATGGTGTACGCGCCGGTGATGTTGGAGGTCCTAGCCGCCTTTGACGAGGCCGCTGTACGAGACTGAAACGAAAATGGCATAAACCGAAACCTAAATATTACCAGAATTCTTAAACCATATGACACAATACCCAACACTAATCCGTAGACTTTGACTCCATGCGCCAGAAAACACCACTCCTTAGATCACGATTTCGGACACCGTCTCTCCTTTCAGATATGTTCACATATGGACTCCTGAGTAGGGGCTGTCCTAGCAGTCTCCTCCCCAGCCACGCTGCCGATTGATGTTGCTAATGGCGCTGATGCTGGCTTGCACAAAATTGACGGCGTTGTCGACGTTTTGGTGGCCCGTCTCAAAGGTAGGCCGGGCCCCTTCGGCGGCCCGCAGGTCTTCTTGGTCCAGGACGCCCTGGCGCTTGTCGAGCACGGCGTTGGCAATGGCTCGGCCCCAGAGATTGTACCACTGGTCGATGCTGAGGCTGACGTACTCGCGGGTGCCGTCGGCCTTGACGCGCGAAAACGGCCAGACGGCGGTGACGACCTCGTACCGCTTGGTGGTGAAAAAGAGGTAGGGCCACGTGAAGAGGATCAGCAGCGTCACCGACAGCAGAATCTGCAGCCAGGCTAGCACGCGCCAGCGGTTGAGCCGGTGGTTGTTGAGGATGTCGACCTGGCCGTCGGTGGTCGGGAAAGTGACGCTGAGATGGCCGCGGTAGTGCGTGTCGATGACCAGCCGCTTCATCTGCTCGCCGACGCGCGTGTAGTCGAAGCCGGTGATGCGCCGCTGCAGGTGGAACGCCTTGAGCTTGGCCGGGTCGCCGCAGTAGCGCTCGCACCACTCCTCGAGCGTCGGTGCCGGCACGCTGTTCTCGGGGTCGTCGGAGAGTCTTCGGGGGGTCGCATCAAGTCCAAGGTGCGAACCGTCCCCCGATCCATGTCCAGAGCCGGATCCCGAGCCCGACCCAGACCGCCGCTCGTGCTCCTGGCACCGAAACACCGTGCCGCGGCGCACCTTGGCGCGGTTGTCGACCGTGGTGATCTGCATCCACGAGCGGCGGGCGACGGCGTCGGCGTAGAGGTACGGCGTCAAGTCGACACGCACGTCGAAATCCACCACTTCCTGACGCTCTGTCTTGCCGTCGCGCTGGACCGTCCTGGTGTGTGTTCCGCGTAGCTTCAAAAACTGCTGTGGCGGCTGCTGCGCCCAGCTCCTGATAAACGTCGCCAGCATGTCGGGCTGCGTGTCCATGTTGGAGTTGATGGCGTAGTGCAGGGGCTCCGATTTGCCGAGCCGCACGCCGTATGTGCCGCCAGCGACGTAGGCTCCGTCGATGATGCTGCCCGCACTGGTGGCGCCGCCGAACGTCCGGTCTGGGATGCCGATGGCAATGCTGCCTGCCCCCCCGGTGCCACTGGCCCGCGCCGACAGCAGGGCTTGAGAGTCTTCGGCCTCCACGTCCGAGTACAGCGGCGGCAGATCGTCAATGGCCAGTTCCGGCGCATCGTAGTCGTCGTCGAGAAAGCGCCGGCTGCTGCTGGAGGCCGACTCGCCGTGCTGCGAGTGCAGCGACATGGCGTCGGGCTCGGAAGCGCCGACCAGTTTGCTCTTTGTCATGGTGGCGAGGATGGCAGATCGAGGGGAATCGAGAATCGAGGCGGACCGAGATCGAGGTGGGAATGGCTTCGTCGTTGGAAGCCAAAAGACTTTCGCAGATGGAAAGACAAGTCGGAGGACGAGAGACGAGAAAAGGAGTGAGGAGAAACCGCCTGAGCGGCGGCCACGTCGTATACGAATTCGTATTAGCCCCCAATCCTTACCAAAGCTGCGCCCCGACACGCTGGTGTGCCTTATTGGCCGGCAATACGAGGTTGCATGAAGTGTCTCCATAAAAGTGCAGGCATCCAAGAAACAGGCGCTAGCTGACAGCGTGCACGTGACCCCTTCAGTGCAGTCGGGGGACAGCTAGTTACGACATATATGCGGCACATATTACGGTAGACCTGGTCTGTCCAAGTGGTTACAGCTTGGGATCCAAAGGACACAGACGATTTGGTTTAGTATCTGGCTCCCTAGTGCCTAGAACGAGTTTTACACCAATTTATACAGTAGCAGCTCACCTAGCAGACACAACACAACAAGCTACAGCCATGGTCGTATTCTAAGCATGATCCACGTCTTTTGCTAGCCAGCATCTCGCATGCTAATCTATATATTGCATGCGAGACTTGTTCCAAGAGGGTGTTCGTGAATTTGGAACCTGACTAGTGAGGCCAACAGCTAAGCTCTGCGTTGCAAATAAGTGGGGCTGACACGAGCACACTTTCTGCACTCGTATGGCGGGGTAACTAAGATTATGGGCCACGATCCAGTTACAGATGCAAAACTAGGATCCTAGGTTTTCAACCCAGCTGGCATAGACGGTGTATTTCGCCAGCGTGTTGTGAAGCTTTACAGTCAAGTTTTTTTTGTTCTTGGTCGTTCTGCTCTTCTCTTCTTTTTGAATACAAAACAGAGTCCGTTGGCTCTAACCTTTCCGCCGAATCGATGGCCGACGATCCGAATCAAAGCGCCGGTGCGCCGTCTACGGACAAGAGCAGCGAGAATCCGCCAAAGCCGTCCGTGGCCGAGGGCAAGCAGCCAGAGACAGCTGCCGAATCGGACTCGGACAGCGACGGCGAGCCGGGCGACGCATCTGGGGCCACGCCAGCAGCAGACGCAGCAGAAGCAGCAACCACAACCAAAGCCAAGAAGAAGAGGTCGAAGAAGAAGAAGAAGAGTGCGGCTGCCACAACGGCCTCGGCAACCGAGGGTGCGTCCTCTGACAGCAGCGCCGAGGCCCGGCTGAAGGAGACGCTGGCCAACTTGCCGCCAGAGCACCTGGCCGAGCTGCTGAAGCTGAACCCGGCGATCTCGCAAGAGCTGGCCGCTTCTTCGTCGTCGTCCAACAATGGCACGGTGTCGCCGGAAGCGGCGCTGGCTGCTCTACAGCGGCTCAGCCTGGCCGAGATCATGACGGGCCTCGCGTCGACGGGCAAGAACGTCAAGGACATGGCGAGCTACAAGTTCTGGAAGACGCAGCCGGTGCCGCGGTTTGGCGACGACGCGCAGCCAGGCAAACCCTTCGAGGAGGGCCCGATTGTGGTGCAGACGGTGGACCAAGTGGCCAAGCAGCCGCCGCCGCTGGTGGAGGGCTTTGAGTGGGATGAGGTCGACCTGACCAACGATGACCAGCTGCAGGAGGTGTTTGACCTGCTCGAGGGGCACTTTGTCGAGGACGGCGAGTCCATTTTCCGGCTGCGCTACTCCAAGTCGATTCTGCGGTGGTGAGTGTCTGCGTTTGCGTTTGCGTTTGCGTTTGCGTTTGCGTTGTTCGTGTTCGTGTCTTCAGTCGGCTAACCACCTAGGGCCATGATGTCGCCGGGCTGGAAAAAAGAGTGGTTCATCGGCGTGCGGGCGTCGCAGTCGCGCAAGCTCGTCGCCTTTATTTCGGCCATCCCCCTCGAGCTGCGCATCCGCCAGAAAGTGCTGCACGCGTCCGAGGTCAACTTCCTCGTCATCCACAAGAAGCTGCGCTCCAAGCGCCTCGCGCCTATCCTCATCAAGGAGATCACGCGGCTCTGCAATATCCAGGGCGTCTGGCAGGCTCTCTACACTGCCGGCGTCGTGCTGCCCAAACCCGTCAGCACCTCGCGCTACTTCCACCGCTCCCTCAACTGGCAGAAGCTGTACGAGGTCGGCTTCAGCCCCTGCCCCTCCGGCAGCAAGCCGCAATACCAGGTCCGCAAGTACGCCCTGCCCGACCGCACCGCCCTCAAGGGCCTGCGTCCGCTGGAGACGCGCGATCTCGACGCCGTCCACGCGCTTTTGACGCGCTACCTGCAGCGCTACGACATGGCCATGGAGTTCACCCGCGAGGAGGTCGAGCACTGGATGGTCGACAAGACCGAGCCCGGCGACGAGCAGGTGGTCTACTCCTACGTGGTGGAGGTGAGTCTCGTTGGTGTTCTGCTGTCTCTGGCGTCCCCTCATCCACTAACCCATCCCAGGATGCCAACCACAAAATCACCGACTTCTTCTCCTTCTACGACCTCGACTCGTCCATCATCAAGCACCCCAAGTACAACGTGATCCGCGCCGCCTACCTCTTCTACTACGCCACCGATGTCGCCTTTGCCCAGCCCTTTGACAAGAACGCGCTCAAGGTGCGCCTCAACGAGCTCATGTCCGACGCCCTGATCCTCGCCAAGAAGGCCCACTTTGACGTCTTCAACGCCCTGTCGATCATGGACAACGCCCTCTTTCTCGAGCAGCAAAAGTTCGGCAAGGGCGACGGCCAGCTGCACTACTACCTCTTCAACTACCGCGCCAACCTCATTGCCGGCGGCGTCGACAAGCACAACGAGCTCGACCAGGAAAAGCTGAGCGGCATCGGCTTTGTGATGATGTAGGGCGGTGGCCGTCTCTCGAACCGAGACACGCATCCAAGGCCGAGGCGGCGGCGGCTGCGGTGACAGCTACCATGACGGCTACAGCACGACCCCGTCACATCCTTATTGAATAGACGTATTTGCCAGACGGGAGCTTGGCGTTGTTCAGGAAAAGAAATAAAGGGTTCCCTGTCCTATTCTCTTTCTAGTTGTCTACTTGTAACAATAACCAAACGAATACCACAGGGAAATATAACCAAAGGGAGCCCGACGCTCGTACCCAATGCGTCCTGCCCAGCGTTCCATGCCGTCCGCTCCGTAGCCCGGCACCTCGCCAGCTTCACCGCGCTGCCATTATCTCGCCCAGCCGGAACCGCTCGACCAGCAGCTCGTTGTACCACATGTGCCGCTGGACCAGCGGCACATGCCCCATGTCCTCGACCAGGTACACAATGCCCGGCTCAATGTATTCGACGAGCTTGCGCCCGTGCGGCACCGTGATCATGTCATCGGCCGTGCCGTGCACCACCATGATGCGTTCGCGCCCGATCTTGTCCGCCATGTCCGCCAGCTGCTCCGGCGACTTGTGGTGCCAGCCGCACGCCACCAGCTGCATCAGGAACCCCTTGGTCGTGAAGCGCGGGTCCTGCCGCTTATGCATTTCCTGCGCCACAAACCGCTGGTAGTTGGTGTCGAACATGCGGTACCACGGGTCTGCGCTGCCGTCCGTCAGCGCCCGCTTGGGAGGTTCGACCAGGTGCGTCCCCGGCTTCGGCAGCTGCATGTTGTCCGGCTCCAGCAAAAACGCCTCTGGAAACAGCCGCAGCGCCGACGCCCGCACGCTCTCCTCGAGGCCCTTGGGAATGATGAGCGCCGCGCGGCTCGCCAGGTTCGCCCAGATCGACGGCGACGTGTTCTCCATGGCCGCCGCCGTGCAGCACAGCGACAGCGACGCCAGCCGTTCCGGGATCAGGCACGCCAGCTCCTGCGCAATCATGCCGCCCATCGACACGCCGACCAGGTGCAAGCAGCGCGCGCCTCCGGGGGCCCGGATGTCAGCGTCGCGCGGCTCGAGGAAGCCGACGTGCTCCAGCACCTCCAGCACATCCAGGGCCATCTCCTTGGTCGAGTAGCGCATCAGCGGCTTGTCCGAGTCGCCCATGCCGCGGTTGTCAAAGATTAGCAGCGAGTACTCCTTGTAGCGCTCGTGTCCAAAGAAGAGCGTCTGGCGCTGCCAGGCCGTTTTGAAGGCGCCGAGGCCCATGTTCATCTGGCGGTGTTAGTGGTGCGAGAGACCCAGACTCCAGACATCCAAACATCCAAACATTCAAACATTCAAACAGCAAAACATTCGCACCGCATACCACTACTCGAATGGGCCCCTCGCCATGGATCTCCCACGCAATGTTGATCGGTCCGCCGCGGGTCTTGGCCACGGGCAGCAAGCCCTTGCGCGTCGGCACCAAGTTGAACGTGGCGTCCGGGAACGACGGATGCTTCATCGACTCAGCCACCGAGTGCAAATTAGAGCTATATCGTTAGTCGAGCATGCACTTGACTTTATTATGAGTATTCGGCGTACATACGTAGCCATGGCGACGGAAAAGGGTTGGCGGATGGCAGAGCGGCGTTGTCGAAGGAGAGGCGCCCGGGGCGGTGATGCTGGAAGAGCTAACAATCAGCCAAATGGAATGGATGGTCAGAAATACAAGTACTCGTAGGCTCGCACGGACGCTCAGCCGCTCGCTGCGCTCGGATTGGTAACGGCTGCTGTTACTGGCTGGCCGGCGTCTACAACCTCGTCCCAAACGGTCAGGCGTAAATGGACGAGTATTTGTATGCGGTTGCACTGATAGCTGAGGGAAGGCGCTACCGCCGCCGTTTTGGGCTGCTGCCTGTACGAGTCGGCGAAGCAGCAGCTGCGGCTCGTTGTGGATCCAGGTGCCGAGGCCAGCCAAACACGTGTGTCGATTCAGGTCCACCAGTAGCTGTGACATGAAAACTGGGAGTAGATGGCGCAACTTCCAGATGTACAGAGTAACTACCAAGGACTGATTGTTTGCGAATGGTGCTTCATGAGCCAGATGATTGTAGTAGTTGACGGGGTGTATTTTCTTACAGCTAGTTGACCCTGAAGTCATTGATACCGAGCAAGAGATAGCATTTCTGTTAGCATTGTGCTCACCATGCCTTCCGCTTCACCAGTCCGAACAAATGGGAAGAAAGTTTCAATGAAACTAATGTAATGAAACATACAGATCAACATACCATTGATAATTCACTGACCGAAGCGTAAAGACAACTTGTGTTGAGGCTATCTGAAGCTCCTGTATCTCACTGACCGAGTGGAGACATCACGTGCAATGGAACGCAGAATCGAGCGGCCCAAAACCGATTTTGCTCTTGGAACCAGCCATCTCCAACGACTTACGACCTCACTGTCTTCTCCCCAACACGGCCCCCGCACACAGCCATGGCTTTCTCACAAATAAAACGGCTTGCGGCGCCGAGCCTGCTGCGCTTTGCATCCGTATCTGCATCCGCCTCTGCCCTGCGGCCAGCTGTGGCAGTCTCGTCACTGACGGCCAGCTTTTCGGCCCTTCGTGTGCACCACCACAATGGCTGCACAGCACCATCACAACCACAGCGACGCGCGTTCTCGGCGGCCCCCGTGGCCAAGTGCAGCGGCCATGGCGAAAAGCACAACCATGGCCTGTCGCTGCTAGCACAGCGTGTGACTCCGGTCGCTGTGGCGCTGCAACGGACGAAGCAGCAAACGAGAGGCATGAAGGTGCGCAGCTCGGTGAAGCGGCGCTGCGAACACTGCAAGGTAGGATACGCGAGTTGTTCCGAATATGCGCGGCCTCAGAATTTGCGCCTCCAATACTAATGCGCACAGGTGGTCCGGCGCAAGGGCGGCAAGCGGCACCGCGGATACATGTACATTATCTGCCCAGCGAACCCGAAGCACAAGCAGCGGCAAGGATAGACAATAAGACACGGACATGAACTGGGCAATACAATCGAGCGGCATGTACGATATATGTGTTTTGTTTGGCATGAAGGGAGGACATGGATACGACGCACGCCGCTCTACGGGAGTTGGACGTTGGACGAGGCCAGCGACACACCACTGGGGCGGTCATGCATATATACGCTGGAATGGCATAAGACAGCCGAGATATAGCTGAAACGTCACGTCCCTTTTGTGATCAATGTGTACGAAATACAGTGTGTATTCCTTAGGCACCAATATACCTCTCCATGGCTTCCCACTCTGTCTTGCCGGTGGAAATGAGATACCGAATATGGGACTGTCAAGACGTCGAGTGTTAGCATCACGCTGGTCCAGGGCCGACAGGAATGTCCGTTTATGAGCCCAACGTACAATGTCTGTCACGCCGCGGTGGCGCTCGAATTCGTCGCGCGCATAGCGAAGCGTCTCGACGCGGGTAACGGGGTCTTGGATGCGGTGGGTGCCTCGCACAATTCGCCGATAGAGCGCCAGCACACGGCCGCGCTGGAGGAACTAATGGCTGGTCAGACGGTATGCCCTTCCACATAGACGATGGCGAAACATACATGATCGAGGCTCAGCGTGCGGCCATGGAGGCGGCTTGGTCGAGCACTAGCATCCGGTTTCGAGCTCGAATTCGCGGCTGTGGCAAAGGTCCGCACCCAAGGCTGGACCCGGCCAAGACGGTGCATGAATGCCGCGTGGGACGGTAGCCGATCGAAAAAGACAGGCCTGTAGCGATCTGCCCTCTACCGAATTCAGGTCAATGGGCCCTCCGTGGGTTGCATCGAGGAAACCGGGGGAGGGGGAAAGTCGGTGCTCAGAAGAGTTGTTGCTAGGCGTTTTTGCTTTCGGGTGATTTTTCTGTTAATAAGCAGCTGGGTGCAGCGGCCACCACTGTAGGGGCGGAGTATCTTGCGCGCTGTAGCAGGCCATGTAGTGGACGTCATTGGCTGCATGGCGTGCACACAGAGCGCCCCGCGAACGGCCGACCTAACGGCTTAACACCTAACGCGTCTGGCCGCATCGCATCGAGTCGCTTGTGATCGCATCGCCATGGCGGGCAAGAAACGCGGCCGTCTGGTGACCGATCCCGTAGAGCGGGCGAACCAGTTTCCGGATGCCGAATTTGCAGCCAACTTCCTGGTTCCAGGGTACGAAGGGCCGGCTCTGTTGTCTGTAGGACATCGTGTTGCACATACTAACGTTTTCTCATCTTCGCGCAGAGCACCAGGTTCGGCGCCATGGACCACGCGATGGACACACCCACGGACCAGCGAGGACTATGCATTGAATCTCGTGCGGTCCACCGAAGCCGGCGACGAGGCCCTGGACGCGTGCTTCCGGCTTGTCGAAGAAACGAGCCGCGACGACTATGAATTATCGACGCGCAAGTGGCGGCCTGCCGACAAACGCAAAGAAATGCGCGAAGACGGCCTGCGGTACATATTGGTGCGCAAAGTTGACGGCACACAGAGCGGCGACAGCCCCGGCGGACCGATTCTCGGTTTCACATCGCTGATGCCGACCTACGAGGAAGGCCGCCCAGTGGTGTACTGCTACGAGATCCACCTGAAGCCAGAACTGCAGGGGTAGGTTGGCCCTCAGGCGTCTCGGTCTTGCATCTGGGCAATTTCTCTGACTGTGTGTAGAACCGGCTTTGGTGCGCTACTGCTGGGCTACCTGTCGATTGTGGCCTACAACATCCCGCCTATTTCAGCGGTGATGCTGACCTGTTTTGTGTCCAACACCCATGCGGTGCGCTTTTACCAGCGCATGGGATTTGCCAAAGACGCCATCTCACCGGGACCGCGCCGGCTGCGTGGCAAGACACACGAGCCTGATTATATCATTATGAGCAAGCTGGTGAACCGGCCACTGGGAGGACAGGCGGACACGGTGCAACGGACAGAACAGCCAGAACAGCCAAAACAGCCAGAAAAGCCAGAAAAGACGGAACGAGGTCTTGCTCCTACTCCCATTAACTAGCTCGTGATCATGCAACCTTTCGGGGCTTGAAGGATGATCCGAAGTGGCTGTGTCAGACTGTGGACAAAAGCTAGCTCCTCGTCAAGCCAAATATAGATTGGGCTGTTTGCCATGCTGGCACCCACCTTGGAGTGCTGGTCGCGAGGAAAAAGCTTAAAATAATTAAATAGGGGCAAGACGGTCCCCTCGTATTATGTGCCAGAGGGAGACCTAATGGCAACCTTATTGACCGCCGATCTCAAGCAAGCATGCCCCAGTTCGTGACAGCCATGGGAGAGCAGACCGATATATACGGAATGCGGATCACTCTGTTTGTCGGCCGCCTATCGCTGCGTATTGGTCGTATTCTCGACATTTAGGGGGATGGTGCCCCTTGCGGGTTTTCCACTCCTCGTACACTCGAGTACACTCAGAGTACTCCGTACAGGGGACGCCGTCGGTCAGCGGTTTGGGGGGTATGCCTTGTTTGGCGCTGTCTTGCTATTCAGCCTTGGACCACGCTAATTCTCCGAAACTGTACCAGAAGCTCGGCGCCAATCAGAAGCACAGACGGGCCCTTGTACTGGTACTTGTGCATCGAGAGAGGAGAAGCAGTGAGCAGAAATAAAATTGGCGCCAATTTCGACAGGCAGTGTCATGCAGCAGAGACCGTTGTACACTACAATATGTAATACATAGGATCTCAGCCCCACTCCTTTCCGCTTCTGCTAGCTGCCTGCACCTGTCCTTCCATTCGCCGTCGTTGCCAGAATAGGACGTGCTCACGGCAAGGAAAGAGCGGCAGAGAAGTAGTTACGAGCAATGTGTATGACACATATGCCCGTACTCGTATGCACAGCCATACAGCAGGAGCACTCGTACGGATAACGATTGGCGGCCGTTGGGTCAGATCTGGCAGCACAGTTGGTCCTTCCCGGCGACACGAGGGAGACTTGGGTGCTCGAGTCCTCTGTTCCTCAAAGGAAGGTGGGGAAGCGTGTCAAAAAAGACCGCCGCGCTTGGCTGGAATAAGAACGGCTTGGCTCTGATTCCCAGCAGTGCAGATCTGTGCGCAGCGTCTCACTACGGGTAAGTCTGCTCGCTTGCTTTGAGGGCTGGCTCTGCCCACACTCAGCCCCTGCAATAGAGTCCCATGTACAGGTACCGCAGCGTTGGCGGCGTGGCGTTTCTCATCTCCCTGTCGTTTTTTAAGAGGAAGAGTCTATGCCTGACTCGGAGTCGAGCGAACACGAGCAAATACGGCGCGGACGGCGGATTCTCTATTACTTTGCTCCTCGCCCATCTGTTTTTTCTGGCGCTCTGATTCTGTCTCTCTTCCTTTCATCTCTCATTTCTGTCCGTCCTGACCGATTCCTCTCGTTGCCCTTTCTTATCTCTTTTTCTTTCTTCTGTGCTCCTATTTGTACTTTGTATAGGTACTTTGTACCCGTCTAATATCATCACGACTTTCGCATCGTCACTCTCTTCTCTCGCACTACCGCAGAAATGGATTACAAGGGCGGCCCCCCTCAGTACTCGTCGCCGGCTCCGGTCCATGCTGCTCCGTATCCGGTGCAGGGCCAGCCGGTGCAGCCTGTGCACGCTATTCAACCTGTCCAGGCCATCCAGCCTGGCCAGGCCTATGCTCCTCAATATGCTGCCCACCCTCAGCAGTACCAGGTTGCTCAGCAGCAGCCGCAGGCCGTGGCACACCCGGCCCAAGCCTACCAGCAGCCGCAATACCCTCAACAGCCTCAGCAGCCTCAGCAGCCTCAACACGCTCAACAGCCTCAGCAATACCATGCCTCGGCTCCGATGCATGCTGGCCAGCAGACGGCTGAGTGGCAGACCAGCCTCATGGACTGCTCGCCGTGCGACACCTGTCTTTTGGGCACATTCCTGCCCTGCGTCCGTACGTATTAGTGATCTAGGTCTTGGGATGAGAGCATCATACTAACTTGTTAGTCATTGGCCAAACCTCTGATCGCTTACGCGATCCGACGATGCAGACCGCTGACTCGTGCAACTCGGATTGCATGATACTGTGTGCCATCCAGTACTTCACGGGCTGCGGCTGGATGTATGTATCCCTGTTTGCTTTGCTTTGTATTGTTCTTTTTGCACCTCGCGGAGCGCTGACTCTCCAGCTACGTCATGATCAAGCGTTCCGAGATCCGTGAGCGCTACGGCATCAAGGGCGACGGCATGGGCGACTGCTGTGCCACCTACTGGTGCTCGTGCTGCGCCCTTATCCAGCAGGAGAAGGAGGTCGTGATTCACACCCAGAACCAGACTGTCACCCAGGGCTACCAGTCCCAGCCGAACATGCAGGTCAAGTAAGCGCCTTGGTGATTTGCTTGATTCTACTTCGAGGGCAGATGGCAAGCTACGGCGGCAGCGGCGAAACCAAAAACGACGACGAGGTCGACAAGCCTTGCCCGCCAGCCCCATACGAGCAGCAGCATGATGCTGTTCCATGTACGCCAAACACCTGGCGATGATACCACTTACAACGCTCCTTGCGCGATGGAACCTTCTTTCTGGGAACCTGTTTGATTTGTTACGGTGTACACGCGAAACTTTCGATGCGGCTCGCGTCTTGGACTGTCACATTCACACTCTTTATTATTTCCATTTCTGTCAGGTGTCTCTTTTTTCCCTCTCCTGTTGTAATCCGATTTTACTGCCTTATTGAGTATACCAAAATATTTAGTTTCTCTTTTTGACCTTGACTGACCCCCTTTTAACCCACGTTTCCTGTCGCATCCTTTTTAGTTGCTCTTCTTACCTCTTTCTTTTTCTCACCTTGTCCACCAGACAGGCAGCTCCCAATGGCCTGCGAGCACAACGGCCACCAGTCGCTGGCTGCGTTTTGCGTCGCGTGGGCTCCAAAGGGACTGGTGGCTCCGCAGCCAGAGCCATTTGGCGCGATGGATGCTTGCGCGAACCCAAAAGCAGCAATGGTCTCCGCGGCAAGGTTTTAATCCTTACTCCGTTTATCCGCTGTGTGCTTATATCTTTTGAAGCTTTATGATACAGGCACAAAGAAATTCGCATAGCGTGCAGTGAAGGCCATGAGAGTACGAGGACGAACATACGGAATCGCCACTCACAACTCATATTCATCTTGCCGTTTGCCAACTCGAGGTCGCATGTAGCATTCAAGAAGTGGGCCGTCGAGGTTAGACATGTAGTACTACACTATGGAGCACGGGTGACAGGTGTATGTGCTAACGGGAATAATACCTTTTTTCAGCCCTATTTTGCGGCTGAGTAGACTCCGTGCCGGCATGCAGATTGGTGGACAAAGTATGGATGGCCTCCTCCCAATATGGCAATGAATCAGGCCAAACAGCCTTGCCCGGGCCTTTTTCCCTTTTTGTTCGCCCTCATTCCCGGGCTCGGCCGGCAGGTTACGCCGCGCCTCACCACTCCACCGGGTTGACAGCTTTAGCTCTTGTGTTAGGGCATCCTGGACTGTGGCGGTACTCTGTGTCGGCGGCACGTTTGGGCTTTCTTGTCTGGCAAGAAGCAAGAGTACGGCGATGTGTCTGAATCCTTCATTTTACCGTAGTGGAGCAAAAGAGGTAGCTTGTCCCTATCTTGGTATTTAGGTCTGGATGCTGACAGCGATGTCTCCCTTTTGCCTCCTCCTTCTCTCTTGTTCTCCTATATATGTTGCTGTCCTTCGATTTCCCTTTCTCGAGTTCAGCCACCTCGATTGAGTACTCGCCGACCAAGATCACCGACCAAGATACCATTGATTCGCCCATCACGCTCAAAGATGGCCATTCCTCCACGTGAACCGCGGCCTGAAGTCTCCGTGATGCGGCCCCGGATGCCCTGGACGCCTGCTCAAGCCACAGGTAGTTCCAGTGCCGTGGCCGGTTCAGTTGTTACCGCCGCGGCCCCAGAGCCAACAGCCTTTTCCGGCCGCTCCGCCCGGAGGACGCGCCGCCAACCTCGCCAAGATCTTGCTGCCGTCAGCCTGTTCGAAAGAGACTCGGTCGGCCTCGACACTTGCGGTTTTCTCTCAGGCGTGTCAAGTATGTTTCCCCTACCTCGGTTATGAGAGAGAAAAGAGGTGTACCTAACCTATCGGTAGCGGCCAATGCTTACTATTGCCCTGACTCGGCGACGTGCATGAACGACGATGCGTTTCTCGGCTGCTGTGATGATTCCAAGCACTCCGAATCCTGCTTCTCGACCTTCCAAACGACTTGCTACAAATCTGCCGATGCCGGGGACAGCAACTGCTCGGATCATGACCTGTGCTGGTAGGTGGTAGTCTTTTGTTTCCTTTTTATTTTCTTGCTTTCTTGTTTTCCTACTTTCCTTCTTTGCGCCTTCCTTCTACGTTACAACACCCCTCTAACATCCGGCAGCACCGGCGACGGCGCAACAGAATGCTACACCGTGTTATTGGACATTGGCAACTCGGAGTACACCTTGTTGAACTGCAATAGCGTCGAGGGGACTGCCACTCTGCTCGAGTTTCCGCCAGGCTATGCCACCTCGAGCAGTTCGGGTAACGACGACGCCATGGCCTCATCGTCGGCCGCATCGTCTTCCGCATCGTCGGCCGCTTCCACTATATCCGATCCTTTTCCTTCGTTTTCCTTTTCCCACGCGCCCACCACCACCTCTATGTGGCTCCCGCAAATCACAACATCCGGATCTTCTTACAGCGGCGGCATCACCACGCATGCCATTGTTGGCATTTCCATATCGGCCGTCTTCCTCGCCATCAGCATCGCTGTTCTCACTTACCGCCTCATCCGCGCGCGTCGGCTGAGAGCGATGAAGGCTGGCCTCGTCGGTGGCTCCTTTGGCGGTCCCGGAGCCGGCACTAGCGCCGATGTCACGGGCCCGCCGCCAGGAGGTCCGGTGCTGTCGAGGGACGGCGTGGCTGGCAGTGCTGCAGACGCCACAGCAGCTCTTGCCGTCGGTGCTGGTACGGCTTCGCAGCAACACCAGCAGCACGAGCAGGACGAAATGCAGCAGCACCTGTTGGCCGCAGACGCCGCGCCGGCACCAGCGTATTCGGACACGCCGCGGTTCGAGTCGCCGGATGCCGTGGGCACCGTTTGGCCGTCCGCTGCCACGCCTATGGCCACGGGAGCATCGGCTGTAGCAGCCAGCATGGGTCCCAGCTGGGGGGTTCCGCAGGGCCAAGACTACTACCAGATGCAGGCCCAGCCGCCACACTCGCAAGGTGGCTACTACGATCCGACCGCCGCTGCTGCGGGCGCTGCTATTCCTGGTGCACCGCATCAGCCGCCGCCCGCCTCTGAGCTCTCGTCGTCGCCGGTTCTGGGCACTCATACGCACCGAGCGGAAATGTAAGATGAGAAGTAGTGATGAGGGTGCATGGAATTCATGTTTTTGGATGTGATCTGCTACCATTGTGTGCATTGTGGGTTTTACACGTTAGAGGATATTATTTGTACAATCAGCATAGTCGGGCGTTTTGGGAAGACATTCGTAAATCAGGTACTTATTGCACTCGCGGCCCAAACCATTAAAGTTGGTGTTACGCTGATGGTATTGTTCAGAGTGAGGCCAAATCTGTCACGACAATGCTAAGTGTCGCTCATGAGAACAATCGTAGTACGGTAATCTGACCGCGCTTCATCTCCTTAAAGTTCTGCGCATCAGGCATTCCTTTCTCGAGTTTGAGATCCGGTCAAAACTGTAAAGACATACCCATTTACACCTAACACGAAATAGTTTCAGTTCCGTTCTCCTCACTTCAACGATACAGCATGGATGAAAACAAAGGCATCTCCCAGACGGTTGTCGTCAACGGCCTCAGCATGTTTCTCTTTTGGTTCTTCATCTGCAGCACCGTGGCCTTGGTTGCTGGCTCACTGCTCATTATGCGGCGGCTGAGACGGGGCGAGAAGGTCCAAGAAATGTCCGAGTCTCAGCGTTCTAGACGACACCACCGCTGCTCAGAACCAACTACGACTGAGGATCGGGTTGTGCTTGAGGACGTCGACAGTTTCAAGGAAGCACAAGTGCACATGCCGACGGTACGTTTGTCATTTCTTGGACCGATAGACTCGTACTAATCCATCAGAAACCGATTTCGGGCAACCATCCAATCGAGACGGTCTAGGCGGGTCAGGGCAAAATGGGGCAAATTGAACAAATCCCGTATGCAGAGGCAAGCAGACGTACTAGAAACGGTGGCCATTTTTATGTTACGGTGGGCTGGAGCTGGCTCAGGCTTCCATTGATTGATCACATTCTTTGTATGCAGGCATATCAAGATTATCAATGACACACCTTCCGGTTTAGGTTATGTCAGTCGAGTATGCTTAAATATCGTGAGAAGCCGGAGAAAGACTCAAGCGAAAACACGAACCCGGATAGGTTAGTTGTAGACTTTTTCGCCCGAACTATCGGATGCAGACATATCTGGGGAACATCCTTATGATGGGAGCTGGGAATCTGCATGCGGGATATTTCTTCGGCTTTCCTGTATTGCTTATAGTGTCTACATACGAGTAGTCGCTCTGAATACCTGGGCACTAGATATTGAGTAGACTACGAATGTCCACGCAGTGATGGCTATGCATTGTTCTGCCATATTATGGAAGGAATCTGCTTTGGCAAACTTACACTACTGCATCGGAAGTCGCCGATACCCTACGTCTGCACCGCAAGCTCTGTATTCTAGCGCTGTTCTATGCCAATCTTCGTTGACCGCCCCACAAATATGCCCTGTATTTTTCCATCTAACGGCAGCTGGCAGCGGATTTTGCAGGGCCGCCATAGCGGAGATACCCCTGTAGCCAAGCAAGTCTAGGTCACTCGCCCTGCAAAGTGGCTGCTTTTTTATCATTTTTTTTCTCTTTTTTTTTTCACACCCTATGTCTTCTGCGTCACCACCTTCTTTGAATTTCTCCCCCGCCTCGCAGAACCTCAGAACTCGGCTGCCTGGGTCTGTGCACCAGCGGTCTGGCTATGCCGAGCCAGACCGCAGAGCCGAAGCCGCGCGTCGGAGGCTAATGGGTGCACATGTATGACGAAATCGGTGGATCTGGGCGTTCGCGGACCCAGATACTTAAAGTCTCACACCCCTCGTTTGATCTGTGTTTGCTGTTCTGTTTTCTTTCTCATACACAACACAATTCGCAAGGTCTTACAAGGATATACCAAGGCTAGCTAGCAAAGCTTGCAAGGAATCAGACAAGGCAAACAAGGGGTAACTTAGATACAAGTAGAACCCAATATACCAAGACTCTCGTCAATTTTGGTTTCGCAATTTCTCTCCCGCATTTTCACACTTACGCGAATGACCTCTACCTTTTCTTATGCAGAGGACACCTGCCTAAAGAACCAAGCTTCCCCGCGCCCGGTTGTCTCCTGCAGCAACACGACCAGAAACACCAACTCCTCATACGACACTAGCAACGACAACCATGTCGCCAGCTCGGAGGCCTCGATGCCTGCTGTCTGGATGGCCGTGAACAGGAGCCATAGCTACGGCGACGCCGACAACGAAGAGAAGCACAGCAACGACGACGACATTGGCAACAATGACAGCAACAGCGTTTCCCGCTACAGCTTCGAGCGCAAGGAGGGCCGCTTCAACAAGGAGCTCGAGTCCGGCGTCTCGGTGCTGGGCTCGCTGAGCCTGGTCGAAGTGGCGGCTTCTGCAGCTGCTGTTTCTCCGCCTCCGCCACCAGTGCGGCTGGCCCGCAGCTACACGACAACAACGCTCTCGCGCTACCACAGCTCTGGTGCCGGTGCGGTGCCGCAGAACCCCGGCCGCCCGGTCCCCGCTGCGGCTGCCGACGTGCCGGCATCCTCCTCGGCGTCGTTTTCTTCGTCGGTGGATCTGACGCCGCAGGTGACGTTTCCAGAAGGCGGACGACAGGGCTGGCTCGTGGTGTTTGCGTCGTTCTGTGCCATGTTCTGCGTGTTCGGCATCATCAATACGGCCGCCGTGTTTGAATCGTGGTTCTCGACGCACCAGCTGGCGCAGTATTCGGCATCGGAAATCGGCTGGATCTTCAGCCTGTACCTGTTCTTTGTCTTTTTCGTCGGCATCCAGGTTGGTCCGCTGTTTGACTGCTACGGCCCTTGGTGGCTGGTGGCTGTAGGCAGTGCTCTCATGGTGGCGAGCATCATGCTCCTGGGTCTGTGTACCAGTAAGTCTGACATTTTGGCCGTCTTGAATCCCCTGTCTTTCCGCTGCTAACAATACAGACTACTACCAAATCCTTCTGTGCTACTCGGTGCTCGGCGGCCTCGGTGGTGCTCTTTTGAACACGCCAGCCTATGCGTGCATTGCACACTACTTTAACGAACGTCGTGGCCTGGCAACCGGCATCGCCACCACGGCCGGCGGCTTCGGCGGCATCATTTTCCCGATCCTGCTGCAGCACCTGCTGCCCAAGCTGGGCTTTGCATGGAGCACACGCATCCTCGGCTTTATTCTGCTAGCACTCGCGGTGCCGGTGAACCTGTGGCTGCGCACCCGGCTGCCTCTCGCTGGCACCGTTCCCGCCGATGTGATGGACCATGTCGAAACGGCATCGCTGCGCCGCCGCAGTGCCATGCAGTCGGTGTGGCCCGACTTCTCCATCTTCCGCGACAAGTGCTATGCCGTGTCGGCAGTCGGCATCTTCTTCATGGAATGGGGCATCTTTGTGCCGCTGACCTTTATTGTCTCCTATGCCGGCGCCCACGGCCAGGACGTCTCGGCCAGCTACACGCTGCTGTCGCTGCTCAATGCCGGCTCTGTCATCGGCCGTTTTCTGCCGGGCCTCCTTGCGGATCGCTATGGCCGCTTCAACGTCATCATCGTCACCATTGGGCTGTCGTCGGCCATGGTGCTGGGCCTGTGGCTGCCGGCGGGCAACTCTCACGCGGTGCTGCTGGCGTTTGCGGTGCTTTTCGGCTTTACTAGCGGCAGCAACCTGGGCCTGATTGCCGTGTGCTTGGGCCAGCTTTGCGAGCCGAGAGACTACGGCCGCTTCTATTCGACGGCCATGATGGTGGCCAGCTTTGGCACGCTAAGCAGCGTGCCCATCGGTGGCGCGCTGCTAGGCAGTGGTCTGGGCGGCTCTGGCTGGACGGCACTGATTGCCTTTTCCGGTGTGTCCTATGCCTTGGCTCTCAGCTGCTACTTGACAGCTCGTGTTATGGCTGTTGGGTGGCGCTTCAAGGCCGTGTTTTAAGCGCGGTAGTGAAATGGATGCTGCGGAGGCAGGTGCACCGGAAATTCTTGGTCAAAAACTTGGCCAAAGTATAAGCAGATTTCGGAATGAAACCACTGTGCTGTTATGAGAAATATCTCCAGCACAGTATGGACATGGGATATGAGAAGGAATATTACTAAAAGGATTTATGGGTAAATAAAGAACAAAAAAGGGCCGGCTCACGCCAACCAAAAAGCATAAAACATGGTAAAATAGAAACTAGATAAAAGAGAACAAAATGAAAAATCAAGTAAAAAGAAGATATTTAAATCAGCTTCCGAAGAACTACAGCGTGAAGTCAAAGATGATCGACCAGTAACGACTAGTAGTGAGCAACTTACACGATGGACAGGGGCTCCAGCCAATGACGTAGCCCGTAATTGCTGTCCTACCCCACGATTAGTAACTAGAACCCCGCTAAAAAAAAGTCGTCGATGGCAAATCTGCATCGTGAGCTCTAGAGCTTCTACATCACACACCACCGATCCTTTACTACCCTGCACACCACCATAACGGCCACCATGGACGAACTCACGGCGGCCCCGGTGCTGTCGACGCCGGCGGAGAACCTGTTCGACCAGGTAGAGCTAGTGCTGGAAGATCCCAACGCACGACGCCGCACAGACGAAGAGCTGTATGATGTCTACGAAATCAGACGGACGGCCCGCGAGATCCGTGCGGCCCAAAAACGTTGCATCGCCCTGCAGTTTCCGGACTACATGCTCGTCGATGCGCCGCGCATAATTGGACTTCTGCAGGTGGAACTGGCTGCGCAGAGAGCTGCCGACGTGGAGGTGGAATCGGCAGCCGTGGCTGTAGCAACGGGAGGCAAAGCGACGGGCGAAAAACTCTACATTCTCGCCGACACATCTTACAGCGCCTGCTGCGTCGACGAAGTGGCCGCCGAGCACGCCGATGCCGACATGGTGGTGCACTACGGCCGCTCGTGTCTCTCTCCAACGTCGCGGCTACCGGTGGTCTATGTCTTCACGAAGCACCCCCTCGATGTCGAGGCCGTGGCGGCGTCCTTTGCGAAAGAATTTCCGGACCAAGACACTGCGCGCGTTGTGCTGATGGCCGATGTGATGTACCAGGACCATGTGCCCGTGCTGTTGTCACGGCTGCAGGCTCTGGGATACCAGAATCTGCTTTCCACGGTGGTCGTGCACAACCCGATGGGCAGTCTGCCGAACCGGACTCTTGTGGCGGCAGATGGGCAGAATGTGGACGACAGTGCCGTCGATTTGCATAACTACGCCGTTTTCCACGTGTCGGATCCGCCGACGTCGCTTCTCCTGGCCCTGGCCACGCGCGTCCAGTCATTCTGCGTCTATCCGACCGCCTCGTCGTCGTCGTCGTCGTTGTCGTCGTCTGCCAATTCGCTGCTGACCCCCTCGACGGTGGCGATGCTTGGCCGCCGCTATGCCAAGGTGATCAAAATGGCGACGGCTGGCATTATCGGCATCCTGGTCAACACGCT
The DNA here is from genome assembly GCA_001513895.1 of Graphilbum fragrans. Classification (NCBI taxonomy): domain Eukaryota; kingdom Fungi; phylum Ascomycota; class Sordariomycetes; order Ophiostomatales; family Ophiostomataceae; genus Graphilbum; species Graphilbum fragrans. The sequence continues at coordinate 823,837 of LLKO01000010.1, forward strand.
GTCGGTCAGCAACTACCTGGGCGCCGTGAGCACGATTCGGCAGCGCATCGCCGACGCCGGCAAGAAGAGCTATGTGGTAGTGGTGGGCAAGCTAAACGCGGTGAAGCTGGCAAACTTTGCCGAAATCGACGGATGGGTCGTTGTGGGCTGTTGGGAGAGCAGCCTGGTGGAAGAGGATGCTGGCTTTTTCCAGCCCGTGGTGACGCCGTTTGAGCTTGAGATGGCCCTAAAGAGCGACGATGAGCGTATTTGGGGCTTGTCGTGGTGGGGTGGTCTGGAAGGGCTGAGCAAGGCCACGGCTGCAGACGCAAATGCAGGGGACCAAGAAAAGGGCGAAGAAAAGAGCCTGGCCAATGGCCACGCAGAGGATGATGGCGAAGAGTCCGAGTCCGAGCCGCCGCAGTTTGACCTGCGCACAGGTCGCCTGGTGACGACAAGCCGGCCCATGCGGAAGGGACCGAAAACGAGCGTGCAGACAGACACAAACGGCAACAACAGCAATGGAGCAGCGCCTTCGTCGGCTGCCCTGGCTTTACGGGCAAAGGCAGAACTGGCGACTATCAACGGCGTGATCAGCCCTGGTGCCGAGTTTTTGCGGTCACAGCGGACGTGGCAGGGTCTGGGGACGGATTTTGAAGACGAGGAGGCGAGCACGCTCATCGAACAGGGACGCAGCGGCATTGCTCGTGGCTACGTTGTAGGCGATGTGCCTCAGTCGAGGACGTAGTCACACGGACATGTCACCATTACGACCATGGTGCTGTTGTTCAGCAATATATTCACGACCCCAACCCATCCGCTAACTAGCCGCGTACTTGTCCAGTCCATGTTGCGCAAGAAAGTCGTCGAGCAGCGCGGCCACCTTGTCGTTGTCCATGTCGGCAAAGGCAATGTGGCTAGTGCCCTTGAGGCCGACATCGCGGCCCAGCATCAGCACCTCGGCGCGGCCGCCGTACATGTTGATCAGGTCGGCCATGCGCTGCGACTGCTCGACGTTGGGCCAGTTGTCCGGCCGGTGGTCGCCCCAGACGAACTGGATGGCCGTCAACGCCGCGAGCTTTTGGAAATCGGCCAGCGGTACGACAAAGGGGCCGAAACCGCCCGATCGGCTGATATTCGCAGGAGCCAGGTTCGGGATTCCGGGCACGCCAGACTGCTCCGGGAATACACCCCCGATGCACTCATAGGCCACGATGCCGCGGATGTTGGAGCCGTTGGCCGTGACGGCGGTCATGAGTGCCCGCAGACCGCCAGCCGAGTTGGTGAGGTAGACGATGTCAGAACCCACCCGTCCGGAATCTGCAGCCTCGGCTGCCGCGGCCGCATGCAGCAGGACATTGTCGGCGGTGTCAAACTCGTCGTAGCGCGCACGCATGGCCTGGTTCCAAGCTTCAGGGTCGGCACGCGGGAACTGGGTGTCGCTCCACCAGTGCGGAAACGAGGACCCAAAGTTCCAGGCGCCAAAATTGCCCTGGTCGCGGTAGCCGGGCTGGTAGACGGCACGATCGCAGGCCCAATTGGCACGGCCAACGCGGGGGCCGTCCCACAGATAGACGGGGTAGTCGCGGCGCAAAAACTTGTCCTTGTAACCCTCGCCGCCGTCCCAGCGGTTCTGCCAGACCTGGGTGCTGGAGCTGTGCCAGAGGACGAGGCTGGTGGCGCGCGGGGTCCAGGGAATAAAATACTCGAGGTAGCCGTGGTCGCAGGAGAGCGTCTGGGTGGCATTGCGGGGGTTGGCCATGACGCGGCCGCCGACAGCAAAGCCGCCAGAGCGCTCGAGGACGATGGGCTTGAAGGGGCGGCCATCGGGGTCGTCGGGCTGGAGCTGCCGGGGGGAAATATGCCGAGAGGAGGCGGGTGAGGCGGCCAGAGACAGGACCATGACAAGCCTGAACAAGCTGGCGAGGCCCGACAGACCGGGGAATCTATGCACGCGTCGGCTGGCCATGGCTGCATCGAGTGCTAGACGAAGCTAGAAAACCACCACCAATGCGAATTCTCCAAATCAATCATGTCGGCCCTAGTACATATATGTCTCTGTACTTTATTTGTCTCCAAGCTTATATATACGCGTACGCAGCCGCATGAGTACGTAATGGACGCTTCAAATAAACACCTCGGCTATTTAGAGTTTCCGCAGGATTCTTGCAATAGGACTTGGTCGGTGTTGGACGGCTCACAAGCGGTGCCGAAGCCGAGTTGCGGAGAACTGGGAAGATTTCGAGGCTGCCGGAAAGCAAAGGCACTGAACACTTCACTTGGCAAGTCATAGTAGGGTAGGTAGGCAATATATCGTCAGCCCAGCGCGGGGAAGCCCAGCCGGAGGACGGAAAGCCAGCCGCAGTTGCCACGTTCAGCCGGGGTATTCTGTTATGTAGGAGAAGAAGCAATTGAGTTATGTGCCTAAAGTGAATGAGAAATAAAGAGTTACAGTAAAGAGGAACAATCTACAAGAGAAATAAAACACAAAAATGAGGAAAAAAAGAGAAGATAAATAAATAAGTAAATATTCAGGACAAACTAGGTAAATTCAACTAAAAGAAACAAAAACAAACGACACCCAGACCGATGTAGTGGTACGAGATGTAGATTCAGACTGTGGCACTCACCGAGTAAAACGGTGCAGCCAATAGCGTGCTTGCCCGAATTGGCAACCGTGGCGCGATCCACTACAAGCTCTTAGCACGATCCGAGCTCCAGCTTTCACACACATCTACACCACGACCACCCAACATGGATGAAACATCTAGCCAGACCAGTGCAAAAAGCGCGGCAGGCTCAGACGCGCCCAAAGCGACGAGCGCCGCTGCCGTCCGCGGCGCCTCGCTGCTGATCGTGCTGCAGGTGGCCTCGCGCGCGGCGACGTTTGTGGCCAACCAGCTTTTGCTGCGATTTCTGACGGCCCAGCTGCTCGGCGTGGCCACGCAGCTCGAGGTGTACTATCTGAGCGTGCTGTTCTTTGGGCGGGAGAGTCTGCGGGTCGCCATTCAGCGGCAGGGGGGAGAGTCTGGTGCTCCCAGCCCGGAAGGGGAAAACGTGTCACAAGGGACAAAAGAGTCAAAAGAGTCGAAAGAGCCAACAGGGCCAAAGTCGGCGTCCTCAGACGCACAGACGAAAGCGGCGTCCGCCTCCCAAAGCGCCGTCAACCTCGCGTACGTGTCGGTCCTGCTCGGCTGCCTGGTCGCGCTGCTCTTCGGCTGGCTCTACCTGGCCTCGGTGCGCAGCCGCAGCGCGGATCCGGCCGTGGCCTCGACGCCGTTCCTGGCCGCAGGGCTCTACCTCTATGCGGCCGCGGCCGCCATCGAGCTGCTCTCCGAGCCTGCGTTTGTCGTCCTGCAGATGCGCCTGCAGTTTGGTGCGCGTGCCGCGGCCGAAGCTGTGGCAACGGTGCTGCGGTGTGTGGTGACGCTGGGCTCGGCCGCTTTGGGTCCGCGTCTGGCCGCTCGTTTCCTGGGAGGGCATCTCCGAGACGCCAAAGACGGCCTCGGCGTGTTGCCTTTTGCGCTGGGCCAGCTGAGCTACGGCACGGGTCTGCTGGCCGTGTACGCCTTCTTCGGGCTGGGCCTGGCCCGCAAAGAGGGCTTCTCGCTGCTCCCAAAGCGTCTGTCTGCGGCTTCGGCCAACACGGTGCTGTCGCTCTTTGACCGGCCCACGCTGCATCTGGCCTCCAGCATGGCTGCGCAGAGCGTCGTCAAGCACCTGCTGACCCAGGGCGACACGTTTCTCGTCAGCGTCCTGTCGACGCCGACGGCCCAGGGCGTCTATGCGCTGGCCAACAACTACGGCGGCCTGGCAGCGCGGCTGCTGTTCCAGCCGATCGAGGAGAGCAGCCGGAGCTACTTTAGCCGTCTTTTGACGCACAAACGCGACAAACGCGACAAGGAGGACAAAACCGAGAGCGGCAGCTCGGCCGCTCTTGCCCGTGCCAGCCGCGATCTGACGACCCTCCTCAGGCTCTACGTGCTCTTCTCGCTGATCGTGACCTCGATTGGCCCGGCTGCGGCGGCTCCTTTCCTCGGTCTTGTTACGGGTCCTCGATGGGCGGCGTCGGGCGCGGCTGCGACACTGGCGGCCTATGTGTGGTACATTCCGCTGCTGGCCATCAACGGCGTGGCCGAGGCGTTTGTGGCGTCCGTGGCGTCCGAGTCGCAAGTGCACACGCAGTCCGCGTGGATGGGTGTTTTTTCGCTCGTCTTTGCCGGCGCTGGCTATGTGACGCTGCGTGTTTTGCATCTTGGCGCTGTCGGGCTCGTCCTGGCCAACGGCATCAACATGGCCTGCCGAATTGTGTGGTGTGCCGTCTTTATTCGGCGGTATTTTGCGGCGCGGCCAGAGCCCGTGCCGTTTTCTCTGGCCGCCATGGCGCCGCATCCGATGGCCGTGTTGGCTGCTGTCGTTGCCAGCCAAGCTGTGCGACAAGTGGCGGGAAATGCCTCGACATCCTTGGACCAGGTCGTCGAGCTGGCCAAGATGGCTGCCGTTGGGCTGCCTCTTGTGTTGACAGTGTTCGTCATTCCCCGTTCCCCAGTGCTCTCTTGCCTTGATGTCCCATATATTGCTATTAAAAACGCCCATGCTAATTTTTAGATCCTTCTTCGAACGGCGGTTCCTCCAGCAGTGCTACGGCTTTGTCCGCGGACAAAACGCATAATCATACAATACATAATGAGATGCCACAATAGATACCCTCCATAGATCCCGCCTCCATGCACACTAGTCAAACGTGATCTTCTTGCCCTTCTGGCTCATGTCGACGTCCTTGAAAAAGGCGCCGTACGTGCCGTGGGCCTTCTTCTTGACCGTGGTGCCAAACTTGAGCAGGTCGTCTGGGACCTCCTGGTTGGCCGCCTTGAGCACATTAATGAGCCTGCGGTGTTAGCGTTAGCGTGTCTTCCGAGTTTGGGTTCTCAGTTTGGGGCACAACTCACGATCCGGAGTGCGACTTGTCCAGCTCCGTGAAAAAGGTAATGGCCCGGCCATCCTTGCCGGCACGGCCTGTCCGGCCAATGCGGTGCACGTAGTCTTCGATGGTGAGCGGGAACTGTGTTGTTAGCCTTTTGTCCTTTTTTCTGCCCATTGTCCATGTCTCTGCGTCTGTCTTTCGCCCATTGTCCATGTCTCTGGGGGTCTGTCTCTTGGGTTCACTCACCGTCACGTTGACCACCAGCTTGACCTCGGGAATGTCTAGACCACGCGCGGCCACATCTGTCGCCACCAGCACCGGCGTCGTGCCCGACTTGAACGCCTCGAGACTGCGCGTGCGTTGCTCCTGGCGCAGATCGCCGTGGATGCTGCACACGCGCACGCCCTGGCCCTGCAAGAAGTTCTCGACGCGCACCGCCTCCTTCTTGTAGAGACAGAAGACTAGAATGCGGTCGTTCTTGGCCTTGCCGCGCTGCTCCTGCTTGATGATCGCCAGCACCCGGCGCTCCTTGGCCCGCTGGTCGATGACCTCGACGCTCTGCGTGATCCGCGAGTTCGCCTGCAGCTCGACCGTGCGTTCGCCGCCCTCGCCGTCCTCGCCGTCCTCGCCCTCCGCGGATGCGCGCGTCCGTCCGCCAATCGTGATCTTGACGGGGTCCGTCATGAAGCCGTCAGCCAGGCCGCGCACGCTCGTCGGCCACGTCGCCGTAAACATCAGCGTCTGCCGCTGCGTGCGGTCCGGGCACTGGCCCAGGATGTACTTGATGTCCTCCTCGAAACCCGTGTCTAGCATGCGGTCGGCCTCGTCGAGCACGGCAAAGCGGGCGTGTGCCAGCGACACCGCCTCGTCCGCCAGGAAATCCTTGAGACGCCCCGGCGTCGCCACGATGATGTCCACGCCGCCCTTTTGCCGCAGCTGCACGCGCTGCTCGTCCTTGCTGGCACCGCCGTACAGGCACACCGCGTTGAGCCCGACCATCTGGGCGAGAGGCACCAGGGCGGCGTGTGTCTGCATCGCCAGTTCGCGCGTCGGCGACACAATCACGGCCAGCGCCTGGGCTATGTTGCCCTTGGCGTCCCACTTGTTGTTGAGCTTCGACCGGTTCGGCAGCGCCTTGGCCTCGACGGCGTCCGGCTTGCGCAGCTCGCGCAGCGCTTCGATGCACGGCACCGCAAACGCCATTGTCTTGCCGGAGCCGGTTTCGGCGACGCCGATGAGATCGCGGCCCGCCAGCGAAAACGGCCACGAGGCCGACTGGATCGGCGTCGGCTTGGAAAACGACGCAAACGGCGACTTGGCCGTGAACGACGTCTGTGGCAGCTGCGAAAACGCCAGGATCGGTTGCAGCTTCGAGTCCAGCGGGTCCGTAATGCCCACCTGCTCCTTTTTGAGGAACGCCGTGACGTCGGCTTCGGAGGCCGCCGTCAGTTTGGCTGATTGCTGGTAGCTAGAGGAGGACGTGGCCGCAGCGGCTTCTTCCGCCTTCGTCTCTGCTTCCTTCTTTTCCTTCCTCTCTCTCTTCTCCTTCTTCTCCTTCTTGCTCTTCTTCTCCTTCTTCTCTTTCTTTTCGCTCTTCTTGCGTGCTTTCCGCTCGGCTTCTGTTTCCTCGCGAAGAACACCGTCCACCTCAATCATCTTGGCCTTCTTCGACGGCCGCTCGGCCGTGGCCTCGTCGGCGCTGCGTTTTTGCGTGATCGACATGCTGCGAATCTTGTCTGTCGTGTTGGAGGAAAGACGCCCCTACGCCGTAGAAAAAAAAATGGCGGAAACAAGTAGCAAAAAATTCTGCCACTCTTATCGATAAGATAGATAAGATAGTGTATCGCTCAGACAGTGTCGGTTCACAGTACAGACAGTGCGAATACTGTATTATCCCTCACTACAATGATGGCACAACCAACTGGGAATACCTCACGGCAATTATTAGAAACCCCCAGAGCTACTCTATCGCCTTCTATCGACTGCAATGGAAGCTACCTCTACTATGTGAACACTCCGACTTTCTGAAGGGGGTGTATATTAAGAACTAGATGCCAGAATACGACCTATGCCGCCACAGAAAACTTGTGGTTCATCACATCCCAATTATCGCTGTGCGTAGGATCACCAAACGGCGCCAGGGCTGCAAAGCGCATGCTGTCTCGTCAGTATCTGCGTCCGATGTCTCACAATGTCTGCCGAGGCTGCACTCACGTGTAGTTGCCGGCGGCAATCTTGGACCCGTTGCTCAGCAGACCCATCCACCAGAACTGCTGGTCATAGTCGTCCATGGAGCTGCGATAGCCGTCGTGCAGGGGGAACGAGATAGTGTCTGTCAGGTTGTCAAACTCGGGGTCAAAGGCGTCGACATTGCCCGACTGCGAGTAGTAGGCCACCGAGCCTACGAAGCCGCTCTGGCCCACGACTGGCGGATACTTCCAGTCGCGCTCGCTCCAGGCACCGTCGAAGATCTGAAATTAGCCTTGAACTCCTCACCCCCCAAAAAAAAACATAGAACAGAGAGCACTTACATCCCAGCGAAGCTGCTTGGCTCCCCACTGCGTGCGCGAGAACATCTTGGGGTAGTCCTGCACGTCGACCGACAGGTTGAAGGAGAAGGCGCTGTGGTCGTCGAGCGTTGGGAACGGCCAGAACGCGCCGGACTGGGCCGCTGGATAGCCGTCCTGGAACTGCTTGCGCAGGTCTTTTTCGATGCTCGAGCCCACGCCTGTGCTGTTAGTGGAGGTGGTCTTAGTTTCGAGGCTGGTCTCAGCTACTTACCAAAGTACGGAATCGACAGCTGTTCGCCCGTGCTGCTGGTGATGAGGATTTTGCCGCTGTACACGGGGATGTTGCTGAGGCCGGTCGGGTAGTTAAAGTTGAACCTGGCTGTTAGTCCCTGGAATGATAAGGTAGTGCCAAGAAACGAAAAAAAAAGCACCTACTGAACTCGCTTGGTCTCGCCTGGCTGCACGGTAAACGTCCCCCCTGGAAAGGACACCCGTGGTACCATCTTGACCGGCACCAACTCGTCCAGCATCTTGGTCCGCGGCGTGCCGTACAGGTTGTCGTCGAACGGCTGCCACACCTCGAAGCCGCCGGCGTCCTGCAGCTGGAAACGGTACGACACCGCCTTTTCGCCGTTGTTTGTAATGTCGACGGGGTGGTACCGCTCAAAGTGGTGTGTGTCGTTGAGGGCAAACTTGGCATACGACAGGCTGGTGTTGTAGTTGAGCACCTTGGCCGCATCTACGAGCCCTGTGCCCACCTGCAGCGTCGGCGCCCAGAAGCCGTAGTCGTTGGTCGTGATGCCGTCGATCCACGGCAGCGAGCCGCCCGACGAAATGATGCGCATTGCCAGGTCCTTGGCAAAGCCGGCGCCGTGCACCTTGCGGCCGCCAAAGCGGCCCACGTAGAGCGCGGCAATGCCGGCGATGTAGGGCGTGGCCATCGATGTGCCGGACAGCGTGGCATAGCCGTCTGTCGGGTAGGTGCTGAAGATGTCGCCGCCCGGCGCCGCGATCTCGGGCTTCTGGCGTAGATCGTAGGTGCTGCCGAAGCTGGTAAAGTCGTTGGGCTTGCCTCCGGCGGAGTTGTACATGCCCACGTAGTTTGTATTGGGGTTGAGCGAGAAGTCGGCCGTCACATTGCCGCCAGCTAGCACGGCGGCTACAATGGCCTCGCCGGCGGCCTTCTCGATGAGCCCTAGAGCCGGCTGCAAGTACCACGAGAAGGGCGAGGTCAGCGGCTCGTCGTCCTGGTAGAAGAGAATGTACTGCGGGCTGAACGGCTGCAGGTTCTGCTGCTTGTCGACAAAGTCGCAGCCGCCGCGGCGCACCAGCGGAATGATATTGGACATGTTCTGGGTGCTGGATGGCAGCGGCGAGCAGGCATCGGCGACCACCGACGTGTTGAGTGTCAGCGGCACAATCGGCAGACCCTTGACGGATGCGGGGAAGTAGTCATATCCGGGATAGTAGGCGACTTTGGTAGTGTTGGCGGTCCCGTCGAGCGTGAACGTGGCCTCAAAGGGCGGAGCCACGACAGTCGACGCTTCCACGGAGGCGACAGCGAGCACAAGATCACCAGCTGCTCCGTTGCTTCCAAAGAACGGACCCTCGCCGCCGTTGTTGCCGGCGGCAATGGCCACAATGACGCCCTGCTCAACAATGCGCGACGCCACAGTGGCCCAGGCATCGCTGGCCCAGCCGCCGGCACCGCCAACAGAGCAGGTGATGATGTCGACCTATTTGGTTAGCTAGAATACTGCCTGAGACGGGGCGAAGTACTCACGTCGTCCTGATATGCGGCCAGGAATGCCTCAATGAGAGTGTCTTCATCGGTGCCATCCTGCATTGTTAGCCAGAGTCTCTTAGGGGCCGAGTGGGGAGACTTGCCAATTCACCAAAAACTTTGTACGATCGAAGAGTGGCCTCGGGGGCAACGCCAACAAATCTGATGGTCAGCACAGCGTCGACGTCGACGAACTGGGACGAGCTTACTGGTCACTCTTTCCAGCAACAATGCCTGCAACGTGGGTGCCATGGCCAATCTCGTCCATCGGATCGCTGTCCGGCTTCTTCGCGTAACCAGGCTCAGGCCAGACTATGGGCGTTAGACATGGGCGACAAATGAACCAAGAAGACGTACTTACACCCATCACCCACGAAGTCGTAACCGCCGGCCACCTTGAAGCCGGGCCCGAAACCACCTCCCAACTAGCTGGTTAACACTCCACGGCACACATGGCAATTAAACAAGCAAATCTGCGGACTCACTGCCGGATGCGTGTATTGCGTGCCCGTATCCACGATGCCGACCACAGCGCCCTTGCCAAAGTAGCCTGCCGCGTGCACCTTGTCCACGCCCGTCCAGTTGTGCACCGAGTAGCTCGGCGCCGTGGCGTCGTTGGAAAACGACTGCGTGGGGATGTGGCGGTCGAGGCGGATGCGGTTCGACGACCACACGTGGGAAACGGCATCGCTCATTGTGCGCAGCGAGTCGATGTTGTCCGAGGCCGACTCGACGCTGACGCCGTTGAACACGTCCGACTGGAACGTCTTGACGATGCGCAGACCAGGACGCGACGAGAGGCTAGTGAGTGTCCCTGGGCGGTCGGCGCCGTCCTTGAACTCGATAATGTAGCGCTTGGGAGCGGCCATGGTGGCATTTTGTGAAGGAGATGGCTTCTGTCCGCGGGCAAGGGCCTGGGCGCCCTCGACGCTGGTGGACAGAGCCAGGAGAAACTCGGAAAGACGCATTGCAGGTCTATGTCTGTACAAAAAGCAAGCTGCTGCGCAGATTGGGAGATGATGACACTACAGATGCCGGTCTACGTGGACAAAGCAAAGATGCGAACAGTGTATTTATATTTGAGGCCATTTCCACGATCACGGTACCTTGCGATCCTAAAATGGAAACTTCAAAGTTGCTGTGTTCCTTCTCGATTGAGCGACAAGCAATTGCTGATAGAGAGTGCCAAGACGCAATGGTATTTGATGAAAGTACGAAATATCGCAGCATTGTGTTGGGACCTGAGGATTGGTGTCTCCATGGCTTCACCTGCCCGATGCAGAGGTGTAAATATGTGCAAACTGTCACAAGCGAATACCTGTGCTGTAGACAAGCGGCAAAGGTCAACACACAGCGTCGTCAACACGAAACAATATGAGCCATACAGTAGAGAGCATATTGTGTGGCTTCACAGGCCTTGAACAGCGAGTTGGGAGTGCGTAGATAAAGAGCAAAGGCAGTCTTCGAGATAAAGAGCATCATGAATCATTTCCTAGTGTACATCCGTTAACCTATACAATCAAATACACCTTCTGTTTGTAGATGTGGTGGATTCCGCAATGCGATGTTGGCTGATGCTGTCTATGCTAAACATAGCAGTTTACTACATGGCAATGCAGCACACAAAACACAACCCACAACACCGTACTCAACGTGCTCTCTGGGCTGTGGCTGAGCTGTGGGCGCTGCTTTCCTGCCACAGCGATATAGCGGCTATTTACGACCTTCTGCTTTGAGAGTATTCTGGCGGTGGGCGGATGACCACCATGTGCCACAATTCCATGGGCCGAATCTATCGGCACCGAGGAGGGGGTCGCATTCACAAATAGCCGCCAGGACGACATATTGATGCGCACGCCACCTGTTGTGGCCTGCCAGAATGAGCACTGCGGAAAAGGCAGCTTGCACTCGGCGAGAGGCAGAAGGCAGAGAGGCAGAAACCAACACGACCACCAGCGGGGGCAGACAGCCTAAAACAGCGCTGGCACCATCTCGTGTGCTTTGACCACCCACTGCATCTTGGAGTAGTAGTCTAGATAGCCTTCGGTGTCGTTGTGCAGATCGTCTTGCGTCCAAGAGGCGGCCAGCATCGACTCGATGTTGTTAATCGGGATTTTCGCGGGCGGCGGGTTGTCCTGGATCAGATCGAGGACCGCGCGCCGGCGCTCCTCCGTGTTGGCCTCGCAGCCGATGAGAAAGAGGGTTAGAGGCACCAGGTGCAGGCCTAGACGGGTGATGCGCCGGCTGAGCGCCAGAATCTCGTCCAAAGCCGCCAAAATCGTCGGCGATGGGCCCGAGAGGTGGCGGGAGGTGCGCAGAAAATAGATCCAGCAGGACACGGTGCAGAGGTACTTTTGCACGTCGAGGGCGGCCACGGTATCCACGGCGCCGTCGGCGCTGGCATCGCTGGCCAGTGTACGGTGGAAGTTTTCCTTGCCCTGGGCGATGGCCTCGTTCAGCTGTTCCTCCAGCTCGTTTAGAACAGTCCGCTGTTTTTTGTCCGCAGTGCCGCGGTTGGCTGCATCGAGCACCCGCGCCAAGAGGAAGATCTCGGACTCCATGTAGTCGCCGACAGAATTGAAGGAGGACTGCGTGTTAGACCATTTGATGCTAAGTGATGCCTTGTAAATGCTTGAATGCAGCGCAGACACGTACTGAGCAGTCTGACCCGTTTGTGCAGCTAAAGTCGACGGCCTGCCCTTTGAAAAAGACCTGATTTTCAGCCTCGGCTTGGCTGGGCCCACGCCAGTGTGTCACACTGAACCGGCTGAGGACCTGGTGGTAGAATACGTATTGGTAGAGCGTCATGGCATCGCGTGCCTCGGCCGTCTGCGATTCGCCGATGCGTGTCACACTGCCGTCGAAAACGGCTCGCATGTTGCAAATGTACAGACCCCAGTAGATGGGTGCGCTGTCGCCGAGGATGACCTAAAAAGTGAGCAGGTGGTGAGCGACAAAAGAAGATGCAGGATGAGGGCAGCAACAAGGGGCAGGTCGCACCTCAGCACGGCAGAGCATCAGGCAGGTGGCCACGTGCTGCAGCACCTGCGATGCACTAACGGGCTCGATCTTGGCGGACAGGAGCAGAGTCTGGAGCGCCATTTCGCGAAAGTGCAGGGCCTCCTGGACGTTTCCGTAGCGAAGAAGCGACGATAGCGTGAAGATGGAGTATAAAACGGAGCGCGACGAGGGCGAGTCGTCCTTCAGCGACAGCCGCAGGAGCAGATTGCGGAGCTCTTCGGGGTCCTTGTCGATCTGGGGGACGGAGTTGAAAATGTTATGATAAACTGCGGGTCAGCGCGATACAAATTGTAGCTTGTGATCTCGACAACATACAGAACGAAATCAGATGGGTGCCACCGGTTTGCAGTCGTTCGACGTCGGCGAAGAGCGACGAGGGCTGGCGGGGGAGCAGCTCGTCGCTCAACGAGGTCACGGCCCACGAGACATTATTGTCGTACTCTGAGAGGACAAAGCGAGAGCCTATGTGGTTAGCTTGTGTACTTCTATTGTCCATGGGCTCCTCAAAGAGAAAACTGCACAGAAAAAGGTCTGAGTATCAACACACCTGTTCTCGTCTCGAAATATGGCAGCAAGTAGTGCCCGGCGACTTGCTCCGACAGCGCATTGACAAAGTGGTAGCGGCCGTCATGCTTCTGGGCTCTGTCTGGCCGCGGCTCTGGGCCAGTAAGAGCTCGCCTCGATTGGGCGGCTGGCCACGAGAGCTCGAAACGAAGCCCTTGGCGACACTCTCTCTTGGATTTCTGGCAGTTTCGGCACACCGGAGCGCCGCCGTCGCATTTGATCTTGCGGTCTGTTAAGAGGGTGGCTTTGTCAGATGCTTGCATAACCGCACCTCATCCTGAAATACATTCTGCTCGTATTTTGTGGTTGGCTGGTCCAACCACTCACAGCCGTGTCTAAGAAATCTGGAAAGCTCTCACCTCGGCAAGTCCGACATCGAAGTGCCGTATTAGTCGTTGGAATATGGTGGCCCAAAGTCGACATAGTGCACTGCAAAAAACAAATTGGCGGAATACAACACAATAATCAATGATTAATACTCTACTAAGCCGCTGCGTCGTCGACAGATGTTGCGCAATAGCCCAGGTAGGAACAGTGGCATGTATTTCCGATCTTGTCGCTTTTATGGCGAGACAGCGATTGGGACGCATCAGGTGGAAATGCGCTGACAAACGCGCTGGAACGAGGCAGGACCGGCCTGGAACTAGCCAATCACAGGCTCTCGCGGCAGCCACCCAAGCTTCGCAAAACGGAAACCAGGCAAGTCTGCGCGAGGCCCCAATGAGTAAGCAGATTGTCGCCGCCCGCCCATTCAACCGCCTAACAGCAGCAGCCACAGCACCGTTTGCGCCTATGCGAGGACAATGGGGAGCGCAAAGGGGTTTGGAGCATGGTAGTCGCTCTTCGTGCATTTGTAATGGAGGGTGCAGGATGGGGCGCTTTGCCAGATATAAAAGGTGTGTGCAGCCCCGAGAAAGATTTGAGTTCCCCTTCAAATATCTCTAGGCCTCAGAACCAGTTCCCTTTTCGAAACCAATTCCTCTGCTTCCCAAAACTCTATCTCTAGGAAACTTACCCAAGAGCCCACCTAAATAAAGATGCCTTCTTACGTCGTGGTTGGCGCCTCTCGTGGCATTGGTGTAAGTGGTTGACTGGTTGACAAGATGAGAGATCCGAAGCTTACAGCGTCTCTGTAGTATGCCATTGCCCAGCAACTGTCGGAAAGCAAGGACAACACGGTCGTCGCCATTGTGCGCAATGTAGCCGCCGCCGAAGCCAAGTTCGCCGCTGATTTCCCGGACCGCAAGAACATCCAGGTTGTCTACGGCGACCTGAACAACCGGGACTCCCTCGTGGTAAGTCTTTTGTCGACATGTACCTGCAGGAAATATGCTCACAGTTCGGTAGGCCGCCACCGAAAAGACCTCGGCGCTGGTGGACGGCAAGGTCGACGTCCTGATCGCCAATGCAGCCATCGGCAACCTCCACTTCTACAACATCGACGAAGAGTACGTTGTCTTCCGGTATAGCCTGTTTCTGGGTGCAGTCACTGACCGAACAGAGCCGAACATGATCCTGCTGCCTTCGATGAGGAGATGGTTAGCTTCTACCGCACCAACGTCATCGGCACCATCCACCTGATGGCGCTGTTCGCGCCGCTGGTCGAGAAGAGCACGCTGAAAAAAGTGGTGGCCATCACGAGCGCCCTGGGCGACGTCAACTTCACGCTCCAATTCAAGTTCTCCTTCCAGTCGTCCTACTCGCTCAGCAAGGCAGCTCTCGATTTGGCCGTCGCCAAGTTCCAGCTGGCCTACCAGGACAAGGGCGTGCTCTTCTTTGGCGTGTCGCCAGGGCTCGTGGCTACCGAATTTGGCCTGGACCCAAGTGGCCCGCCGTCCGAGGCGCGGCTGGCCGAGCTGCAGGCTGGCTTCGGCCAGATCAGCAGCTGGTTCAAAGCAGGGGCGCCGCATTGGGATGGCACGCCGCTGACGCCGGAGCAGTCGGCCAAGGCGACGCTGGACGTGATCGCCAATGCGACGTTGGAGAAGAACGCCGGCCGCGCCGTGGCGCACACCGGGACTGATTCGTGGCTGTAAATAGGAGCAGGCATGATATGCAGGGAGAATGACAGACATTGGTTAACCAAGAAATGCTATTCAGAAACTATGTGCGGGTCATTAAAGTGCGTATGTACTGAGTGTCGACATGGATGCTAGTTGCATGTCCTATGTGCCATGTTTTTGCTCTTGGAAGGAGCGCACACTCCGACATCCGGTAGAGTATGCAAGTAATATCCATTATTTGGCCGTAGCCCAAGTTCTCCTGTGCGGCTAGATCACCTCGGTCCTAGGCCTGCTCCACGTAGCGCACATCGGCGTGCTCCTTGTAGTTGCGCAGAACGTCAGCATCGACGCTGTTGGCAAACACGTCCACCTTGGTGGTCTTGAACTTGCGGGCACTGGTGCCCTGCTCGAAGAGGATGTCCAGCTCGGCGAAGGAACGACCGGTCGGTTCGGGGACGCGGAAGTATGTGTAGATGATGCATAGGAAGCAGATGCCACCCCAGAAGAAGCCGGCGTAGTTGCGCCAGTTCCAGGCGCCAGGGTTGAGCATGTAGGGAGTGAGGACGGAGCAGATGATGCCGACAATGATGCTGACTGGTTAGTGGGAGATGAAGAGAAGGGCAGGAAAAAAAAGGACAGAACGAAGACATACTAGAGAACACGCCCTAGGACGACGGTCTTGATCTGCAGGCGACGCGTGGAAATCTCCGCGACAAGCGAGTAGCAGACGGTGCCGACAGACAGCTGGTAGCAGAGCGCCCAGCCCAGCATGATACTGCCGGTGGCAATGGACGCCTGGTTGCGGTGGGCATCGGGCACGAGGCCGAGGAAGCCCATGATGAAAAGCATGGTGCAGAGACCGCAGAGACCATACAGATAAAGCGAGCGGCGGCCCACACCAAACGACATGAGGAACCAAGCACCAACGACGCCGACAATGTTGAAGGCATACTGGCCGAGGGCGAAGCCGTAGGCGTTGTGCTTGCTGAGGCCGGCCTGCTCGAGAAAGTAGGTGGAGTAGTTGCTGAAGGAGTTGCCGCTGAGGTTCTGGATGGCCCACACCATGCAGACAATCTCGGTGCGGCGCAAATCGTGGCCGCGGAAACAGTCGAGGTAGCTGGCGCCCTTGGTGGTCTTCTTCTCGAGGGCGGTCGTGTGGACCATCATGGCCACGGTTTCGTCGGCGTCGAAGCCGCTGCCGTCCTCGTTGTTCTGCATCTTGCGGCTCGTCAGGCGCAGCAGCGACCGCTTGGCGTCTTCGACGCGGCCGCGGCGCACCAGCCACCACGGCGATTCGGGGGCGAAAAAGATGCCAATCATCAGCGGCACGGGCCAGATCCACTGCAGCGCA
The DNA here is from genome assembly GCA_001513895.1 of Graphilbum fragrans. Classification (NCBI taxonomy): domain Eukaryota; kingdom Fungi; phylum Ascomycota; class Sordariomycetes; order Ophiostomatales; family Ophiostomataceae; genus Graphilbum; species Graphilbum fragrans. The sequence continues at coordinate 839,972 of LLKO01000010.1, forward strand.
TAGGGGATGCGGTACGACCACTGGTCCTGGCGGTCCAGCATGCTCATGATGACGCCAATGCCAATCAGCTGGCCAATGCCCCAGCAGGCGTTGACATAGGTGGTCAAATGGCCGCGCAGCGCCACGGGGCACACTTCCGAGGCATAGGTGATGGCCAGGGTCTGGAACACGCCCCAGGGAATGCCGCACAGGATCTCGGCCGCCAGCAGCGCGCCCGGCGTCTGCGCCGTGAAGAAGATGGAGATGAAGGCGGTCACCAGGCCCAGGCAGCCGATGACGGTGTAGCGGTAGCCGAAACGCTCCGAGACGTAGCCGTTGAGCAGCAGCCCAATCAGCTCGCCGCAGTTGGCGCCGTTGCTGAGGCCGCTCTGCCACCGCGCAGGCACCTGCCACTCGCCGCTGGGCAGCGGCTCGCCGTACTTGCGGTTGAACTGGTCGAACGCGTAAAAGTTGTTGATCAGACACACGTCGTAGCCCTCCATCACGATGCAGGTGCTGATCAGCACGCTCCAGAAAATCGCCTGCGGGTACAGCCGCACGCCTTCCAGCAGCGTCATTTTCTGCTCCTTCTCGGTCGCCGACTTGGCAAACCCAATCACCGCATGCGCGGCCTTGGAGTCCGCCATCGCCGCGTCTTCTTTGCTGGTTGTGACGGTTTCCACCGCATCGGCACGTGCGTCTGCCACGCTGTTTTTGCCGGCCGAGGTCGTCTCCAAGCCGACGGGCACCTCATCGTTGATCCCCATGGTGGTGAGGGACAGGTAGGAGGCGCGGAAGAGGGAGATGGGGATAGAGAGAGATGGGAGCGACGGGATGGAGAGAGGGCGAGGAGGTGATGGAGATGCTAGAGACAACTTGGAGAAAGGGGGGCAGCAGAGATGAGGAGAAGAGGCGATCCACGAGGGTTTAAATGCCGGGTGCGTGAGGGGGCGAGTTGGCACGAGGGCGCTGGACGCAATCAGGGATGGATCGGCGAAGGTAGCAGTTGGCGACACGAGGAGGATCCGATCAGCAGCCACGAGCAGAATACGACGAAATGCGCCGAAATGCAACGAAAACAATCGAAGCACTGGAAACGACGCGGGGTCAGCGACGGCGGCAGCGAATCAGCAGCGGCCTAAGTCGGTGTCCGTATGGCTGGGTGGTCCCGATCCCGTTTGGGGGCGTAACTGTGGAGGCCAGGGGGGGGGGGGTGCGATGGTGGTGGCTGATGGTGGTGTGCGTCGGTCTGAGGTTGCTTTTTCCTCTTGCTTCGTTCGTGATGCGGGTTGAAATTTGCCAACCCTTTGTGCCCGGCTTCTACTATCTCTGTTCTCCATATTTTCTTTCACCGGGTCCCTCCTTCCTGCTAGAGGCCAAAAGGAAGAGCTAGCCAAAGCGTCCTGCCCCAGAAGCAAGAATGCTCGGCAGATACGTATCGGCATGCGCTGTGATTGGCTGCTCGGTGCCCCGCACCCCTAGCGCCATTGGGCACGAGGACAAAGTCCGCTCCTCCAACAACTGGAGATCAGTCAGCAGTGGCCATCAAGCCGTTCTAATGCACCGCCGAAGAAACGACCACCACAACGTCGACAGCCAACACTACCACCACCACCACCACCACACCACAACGCTACAACACCTCAACACATACCTCTTTGGTAGCCTGCCGCTAGCCAATCACCCCCGGTGATTATTTGATTATTCTGTTTCTTCCCCTCACCGGGGTTGGCGCTGGCGCTGGCGTGCTTCAGCTGTGGAGAGACACCTCCAGGTTTTCGTCCTTTTTTTGGCCTTCCCCCGCCTCCTTCCCCCACCTTGTTCTGGTAGGTTGTGGCCTGTCTGGGAGGTCGTATTACTTTACTTAGCCTCTTGGTTGCTGACCACCAGTGCCCTGCCCGCCCCAAGAGCCCAAAAAAACCCAATTATTGGCACTTATTGGGGCTCGTTTTCCTTGGGGTTGCTTCCTGGCGGCGTCGACCCTCTTTTGGGACAGGTGGGTGGTTGCCTCGGTCCTATTGACTGGAAAGGGACTGCTCCGCACTGGTGTATTAGAAAAACCTGGGGCCCCGTGCTTTTTTGCTTTTTCTTTTTCCCCTTCCGCTGGTCCTTTGTTGCCGCCGCAGTTCCATCTTTTGCCGTGTTGCTGGCTCCGTTGCCTTTGCCCCGTTTTGTCGCCCAGTCTGCCTCTGCTCATATTCGCACATTATTGCCTCCTCTCAATCTCTTCCTTTTCTCCCTCTGCCCCTTCTCGCCTTTCTCGCCATTCTCGCCATTCCACTTCTTGCTCTTTCTACTCTTCTTCTGCCTCCACACTTTGCTTCGCTTCCGGTCCCCGTTTGCCCCGACGTTCCCACCTTTTTTGTGTTGCCCATCTCCTGCCTCTCCCGTCTGTGTGAATGGTAGCTCCACATTCTACCGTATGGCCGCACTGCTGAGGCCCAACTGCAGCTGATCAGGCCATTCTGTGCTCGTCTCTGGGCTCTACAGACTATCTACTCTCCTGGCTCAATGCCACCCGCCGAGTCTCCAAGACGGCCAGAGCCCAACACCATAGCCCCATTTGGATGGTGAGACTGTTTTTTCTTGTTTTCCTGCTTTTTCTGTTCGTTTCTTCTGACGAAATAGCCAAAATTGCAGAGAGCAGCATCTCAAATGTAAGTCAAGAGAGTTGCTTTGGCAGTTGCCTTTCTCCACAGTGCACCCTACCCCAATTTCACTTACACCGCGGCCCCCTGTCCAATCACACAAGATTATCTCCTAGTGTGTCGCGCTCGTCCAGCCTCACCAGACGTGACGCTGCAAATCCGCTGACCACGAGCCCACTCTAGGCGACCGCGGCACTCCTTCCTGCGGCCGATGTCTGGCGCATGGCAAACGCTGCAACCGGGCCTACAAGTTTCGAGTCAAGTCGGGTAAGTGATTGATGGAGCCGGCAATAGTGTCTGTCTTTTGGTGTTTTGGCATCTTTGGCGTATTGTTTCCTCTTATTTCATCTTATTTCCCGTTGTCATGTGGAACAAAGCGGCAAAATGATACGAACTGTGCCGATCTAGATGCCCGTTTTGTGGCGCTGACAGCTCCGGTTTTATCAGGTCCGTTTGCCCGAAAACAACCGTGGATAAGAACACCGAAAAATTGTGAGTGGTAGCCCGCCGATACTAGGACAGCCGCCATCATTGGACTCCGTACTGACTAGGCCCCCCCCCCCCCCCCAGTGGAGTTTGTGGAAGACGAAGGCACTGGTGACGTCGAAGCCAGCATTGCAGGGGACGACGAGCCCCCAGGAGCATCATCACCGTCGTTGCACGACGTATCTTTCCGCGACGACTGGAATAGCACAGGTTCCGAGGGGTCCCGGACAACACCCACTCTCGATGAGCCGCCAGGACAGGCCCGGACTGTTGTCCAAAGCGGATCTTCGGCCACAAAAGTCTTCGCTGGCCAGCCGGGCGGCCAGCTCTTATTGGCCTTGCCGACGCTGCCTGTCTCCATTGTTCCCGCAGCGCGTCCCCAATCTCCCACTGACCGCTTCATCGTGCACGACGACCTCCTCGAGGCGGCCCTGGGATCCGGCATGAGCGACGGGACTGCGGCAGCAGCCCAAACCCCTGTTGGCTCCAACATCTATCTGGAGAAGAGCGTCTTTCCCTTGCCGGACAAGCAGGAGGCTTTTCTTGTGCGCCACTTTGTGCAGAACCTAGCGATATGGGTGAGTGCTGGTGGTGGTGGTAGAGGTACTGCTTCAGCCGACAAGCTAACAGCCAAGCTCGACATCTGCGACCCAACAAAGCCGTTTGGAGTCTGCGTCCCACAGCGGGCGGGGACCTGCAGCGTGCTGCTCAATGCCATCTTCGCGCTGTCCGCGAAGCACTTGGCCCACGTCAGCAAGTTCGACCAGTATGCCTCGGACAGGTACCACCAGGAATGCCTTCGAGTGCTCATCCCCCTCCTGAGCAATGAAAGTACGGCAGGTGATGAGAACTTGTTTGCCGCCACTATAATTTTGCGAGTATGGGAGGAAATAGAAGGTACGTGACTAGCCAGCCACCCCCCCCCTACCCCTACTTTCGCTTCCTCTCCCCCTTACCCCCATCTCTCTCCCCCGCTTATGCTGCGAGTCCCCTTTTGGCTTAGGAAGGTTGTACTTTGTACTAACGCCCCTTGCCTACCCCCGCAGTCACACACTCTGGCCACGATACTTACAGCTATCTGCTGGGTATCCAAGCTTTTGTGCATGGCCATGGGGGCAACATCCGTCCGGACACCCTCAGTGCAGCCAGCTACTGGGTCGGCCTTCGCCAGGAGATATACACGGCGACGGTTTGCCAGCAGCCCGTCAAAGTGCCGCTGATTCCGTCGTTGGTGGACGATGCGCGCACCATGACGCCGGCTGATGACTGTACGTGGGCCAACCGCGCTGTTGTCCACTGTGCCGATGTGCTCAACTTTTGCTTTGGCGACAAGCCGCAGCACACTTGGAACGACCTGTTTGCGTGGAACCAGCGCTGGACAGAGCTACTACCGCCCTCCTACACCCCCGTGCTGTACCGGGAGCGGACCTCAAGCGAAGCCTTCCCTGAGATCTGGTACCATAGCAGCTGGCATGGTAAGAGATGGTCACGCTCCTACTTATCCTGGAGGGTGTTGCTGTGGCCAACTTGGCAAAGACATTCGTTGCTAACGAGGTGGCAGTGACTGGTATTCAGCACCACATCTTAGCGCAGCTCTTTCTTGTTAGCTTTGACCCCAAGGTACCGCGCATTGGCAGTCGGCGGAGAGAGGCGGCCAAACAGCTTAATGTAAGTCGTCACCCCTCCGATCCTAGGGGGGCAAAAAGAGAGAGGGACATGTGAATAGGAAGGAATTTGGGAACAAAATGGGAAAGCGAAAAGAGGTGGGAAGGAGGGACAGAAAAAGAGGGAAAAAATTGCGCTGGGGAGAGCGCAAAAGGACCAGGGGAAAGGCTAGAGACTGACATCCCCAAACAGGAGCGTATCCGCGAACTGGTGCGAAAAATGTGCGGCATGGGCCTAGGAAACCATCAGACTCCACCCAGCATGTTTACGGCCTGCATGGCCGTAGCAGCCTGTAAGTCCAGCGCACTCACCCCCGGCCCCCGCTGTTAGGTGGACTCACTTGCCCATGTGGAATATTGGTCGGAGGATTGAGCTGTTGTTGCAGAGAGTATGGAATGGACTGTCGCTAATACCTTGTTTGTAGTTGGTGATCGGTTTCAGGACCGAGCAGACCAGGAAGCTCTACTAGAACTACTCCGCAAAACAGAAAAGGGCCATGCCCGACCAACAGAGGCTGTTCAGCAGCAATTGATGCGGTCATGGGACTGGATTGACGACGAATGGACGGAGGAGCAGGATTGGCGGACAAGATCCAGTGCCGCCACAACGTAAGGGACGGGAAACATACGATTTCTGGTTTGTTTTACTTGCTTGGGCTACGGCGTTAGACATGATCATACGGGAAACGGAAGCGGCATCGGGCGCTGAGGCGGACAGTGGTCGGAATGTCCCATTCGGACATCGTGAGATTAGGCCAACAAAATACGAGTAATGACCACGGATCACGAGGCGAGTATTCCTACGGAGAAGGGAATGTGACTACCCTGAAATGCAGAGGTGACATACGGAGTAAACATATGCGCATTAGGGGTCTTTGGATTGGACGCATTGCCCAGGGGTCTTGGGCCGTTTGAACCCGAAGTTATTGCGTTGGATGCAGGTTTCTTTTTTTGGCCGCTAAGCCTGGCAGCCGGAAATTCTACCTTGTTTTTCTCTGGGCCGTCCTGCCAGAAAAGGTCAGAATTCCCGTAGCGTCAGAGACTACTAAGCGTGCGGGGCTGGATCACTTTTAGCGCCGCCCAGAAACTCTCACGCACCGCCAGAAAAAGTCAAAATCCCCGAAAGGCAACGCAAAAATGGAACCAACTCCACAACAGCATCACACGGCCAGGCCACTGTGCAGCCCTTACGCTTCCCATCGCCACACCATTGATCATGCCTGGCGCCGGCTCGAACGATGGACGAGTTTTCATTTTTGAGTTAGGGCGGGACAGGAGCGGGCAAGCTGACCAAAAACGCTCCCCGGCTGCCTTGCGGCCCACGGCAACGCATGCTGAATTTTCCTTAGCCGCTTGGGCTAGCAGGACAAAGGCTAGATGTCCACGGAGGAAGAGATGATGGGCAAGTGGCGCCGAGTATGGGGACCTTGCATCAGTAGGACACCAACCTGCATCAGCGGAACGTTTTAGCTGTGTTTATTTGTGGACAATCAGAATAGCCGTCTTGGTAGTGCCACACTTGCTCGATGGCCAGCGGGGCGGGGAAGGTGCCAGGAAGCAACGTGTAAATCAGAGAGGGAGACTTCCGTATACGGAAATTTTCCAAACCTGTACGGCTTTTCGCCCTCTGACAGAGCCCCCCCATAATAAAACAGGTATCAGCTGGCTGGAAAAACTGCCTATGATAAAATGAACAGCACACAACCCACGGCGAGAACCATCCCGATCCAGCAAATTGCCTCTTCCATCTCGTCGTGGCATCACCTCATACTAGAGAGAGACTGTAGACACATATTTATTGACCGCATCCCTCCCTTCGACCTAGAAACTCATCAAGGCGAACTCATCCCTCATCATTCCAATATTTGATCTTCCCCATTCATATTGTCTACCCCCACCACATATCACACATACTCACACACACACTCCACCATGCCTCCGTCCGCTACGCTCGAGGTCGCTGTCGACATCACGCCCAAGGCTGCCAAGTCGGGCAAGGCTCTTGAAGACCTCTCGGACGCCATCGACAAGGTCAACGTGATCAAGGGCCAGGACGACGCCCCGGACTTCAACGAAGAGTCCGTCTTCGACCAGGATAAGGACAAGACCCAGTTCCGTCAGTACGACGATGCCTGCGAGCGGGTCAAGAACTTTTACCGTGAGCAACACGAGAAGCAGACGGTCGCCTACAACCTGCAGGCTCGCGCCCGCTTCCACTCTGCCTCGCGCAAGCACGACGAGATGACCATCTGGGAGGCCATGGAGAAGCTCAACACGCTCATCGACGAGTCGGACCCCGACACCAGCCTGAGCCAGATCCAGCACCTGCTGCAGAGCGCCGAGGCCATCCGCCGCGACGGCAAGCCGCGCTGGATGCAGCTGACCGGTCTGATCCACGACCTGGGCAAGCTCCTCTACTTTTACGACGCCCAGGGCCAGTGGGATGTTGTCGGCGATACTTTCCCCGTCGGCTGCGGCTTTGACCGCCGCATCATCTACCCGGACACCTTTGTTGGCAACCCCGACTCGACCCACCCCGTCTACAGCACCAAGTACGGCATCTACTCCGAGGGCTGCGGCCTCGACAACATCATGCTGTCCTGGGGCCACGACGAGTACCTCTACCACGTCGTCAAGGACCAGAGCCTGCTGCCTGCCGAGAGCCTCGCCATGATCCGCTACCACTCCTTCTACCCCTGGCACAAGGAGGGCGCCTACCGCGACCTCATGTGCGAGAAGGACCACGAGATGCTCAAGGCTGTCAAGGCCTTCAACCCCTACGATCTCTACAGCAAGAGCGACGAGGTGCCCAGCACGGAGGAGCTCAAGGTATGCCACGCATTAATGCACACTCCCCATGATGCAAGAACCGCGCTAACTCCAACAGCCCTACTACATGGAGCTCATTGACGAGTTCTTCCCCCAGAAGGTCATCAAGTGGTAAATCACATGAGCCACCACGGCTCGACACGAACATGCAATGATACAACAACGACAACTTAAAGCACAATAGAGCTCCCTTGTGCCGGGATGCACATCTAGATATCTGTGACCATGTTACGCAAAAGATGGAAGAGAGGCCGACAAAACCTAGTTTGATTTTATTTTATTTTCTGATTCCTTTTTATTGATAGCGATTGGGAGCGACATGTCGTGTCCCCTCTTCTTATTGATGCTTTGAGTTGTTGATACTTTTCTTAGTTTGGAGACAATAGATTGATTATGTCTTGGTTCATTAATGGCTCGTGATGTTGTAGAATCGGCAGTCTTAATCTAAATAATGTCACAAGCCAACGTGGTATTACAGATGGGAGTTGAATAAAAGAATGAAAGTAGGAAGAGAATATAATCAACTTGAACACGAATCATGAGTAATGAAAATAAAATGAAATAAAATAAAATAAAATAAAAATGCAAATAAACCTACAATTTCACTTAAAAACAAATAATAAATAATAAACTCCCCAATTGTAATCCAAACAAATAAAAAACACCATATCCCATCATTGTTTGTTCCTTCGTCCTAAATACTTCAAAGACCATGGCAAATACCGCGAAATATGTAGACAGTTTGGCGATACTGAAGACTTTGTATCTCTAGGATACTTTGACGCGCTCGAGAAGCCAAAATCTGTGGTTGATCCTGTGCAGCCCTGGGCTATCATGCACCAATTGCTTCCACGTGTCCTGCATCTAAAAAAAACCGGTCTCTGTGTCCCTGTAAATTGGGTGCTGATACGGACGGAATCGACATGGTTCGCACTCGCTTGGAGCTGGAACGGGGGCCTGGACCACGGTGAGCCGTGCTGGCCTCCTTGAAGGCGAGCCGTGCCTGGTCCTTGGACACCACTAGGCCACGAATCGCAGACTGCTGTTTGCCCTCTTCGACGATAACCATGGTCGGCCAGACAACTAGCAAGATGTCCTCTGGAGATGGTTTGTCGACGTCAACCTCGCTGTCTTCCGTCTCCGCCTCGTCTTTTTCTGCATCCGAGTCGTCCTCATCATCGTCCTCGTCGCCGTCTTCTTCGTCATCATCCTCATCATCGTCATCGTCATCGTCGTCATCGTCGTCATCGCCGTCTTCATCCTCATCTTCCACGGCATCGCTGCTCTCATTCTTGTTGCTGCTTTCCTCCTCAACGCCGGCATGATCTCCAAAGGGATTCTCTGCCGTCTCTGATGTCACCGTGGCAGCGCCTCCAGCTGTAGACGCTGCTGACTTGGCCCCTGGAGATGTGCCTCGGCCTCCTCTTGTTGCGCTGTTGTCGCGGCTTGTGCTCTGAGGCGTGCCGCGATGGCCGTAAAACTCGGGCAGCGGAAGCACGTTCCAGTCGAACTTGTCGTACGGTGGGCCGAAATACAGCTCGATCTTCGTCCGGGACTCCTGTACTTTCCGCCACTCTGTGCAAGCCAAGCCACACAAGCTGGCCAAGCCGCTGCAGAAGCTGTCGTAGGGCAGTGCGCCCAGAAGATGCTGCACAATCCACGAAATGTCTCTGACCACATTCTTGGCCCGGAGCCGCGCACTTTCCTGCTGCTTTTCGGGGAGCGTAGCCAGCAGAGTGGCCCGCAGATGAGCCTCCACGTCTGAATCTTCCGCCTCGACATCGTGCAGAAGACGCGTGAGTTCAGCGTCGTCGCTGATGAGGTAGAAGGGGCGGAAAATGTGCTTGTGCAGCGTGCGAGATAGAATGGCTAGGACCGCGGCAATGCGCATGCCTTTGGCGACAGTGGAATTGGTTCGCGGAAGAGGAATTTCTGTCGCGACGCGGAGCGCCTCTGCGTCACGCAGATTCTTCCAGCAGGAAGGGTCATTGAGAACTCGTTCTTCGAGATCCTCCTGAAAGTGAGACTCGACGAGGTGGAACAGCTCTGTCCAGATGCTGTTCAAGACATCGAAGCTATCGAGTGTTAGCAGTTGTTCCATGCATAGCACAACTCTTCATGGTAAAGGCGGCGGGACTCACTATGCTTTATCTGGCTCGTCTTTGAGAGCGATGCGGTAGCTCTCAAGCTCCGACAAGCGGTTGACTTTGTTGTCGAGTGCTGTGTTCGTTTGTTGCAGAGTGTCCTTCAGATCAGACGCTTCCTCGATAGCATCTTGCAGCCGTGCTCCGGCTGCCTCAAGTTCTGATTTGAGCTTCTCGAGCTCACTGTCTTTCTGGGCAAGAGTGACTTGGAGTGCTGCATTCTCTTCGGCTGCCATGTCAGAAAGATGCTTCTGCTCCCCCAAGCGGTGGGAGATGTTGCTGATCTCTTCCTCAAGCGATTTCTTCTCTGTCTGCAGCACATGAATTTCAGCGTTGGCTGTGTGGAGATCGGTTTCAAGCTGCTCCTTGGCTGTGTTGGTTGCCGCCAGATCCGACTTGACACCGGACAGCTCTTCGTCGAGTTGGTCGCGGGCATTCGTCATGTCCTCGAGCTCCTTGGCCTTGCTGTCGAGTTCCTCCTCTGCCAGTGCTTTGGCGCTCTCCAGGTTGTGCATGTCGTTTTCCAGGTCTCTCCGGAAGCTAAAGTATTCCTCAAAGACGACCCTGTTTTTGCTGGATAGCTCGGCATTTTGGGCGCGCAGAATGTCGACCTCGTTGCAGACGCTGGCAAACAGCTTGTAGTTAGAGTCGTTGGTGATGGAATTAATGGCCCCAACAAGCTTGGCCACTACATGCGTGGGGTCTGATATGTCTGCCTCGACCCCCATGGTGCTGGGCGTGGTGCTGTAGGCGTTTTCAGTGGGTATTTAGTGTGCGTTGCGTTCAATAAAGCAGAGCCGTCTGTAAAGACACAATGTCCGTTCTTCGTGTTGGACCTCTTTGCAAGATCATGCTCTTTATACTGACAATTCCAGGCAGAACAGATGCGTCGGAGTCTATTGCCTAACAACTTAAGTATGCATACAGATCCGAGAGTGAGCGGCTCGGAGCGACTTGACAGCCATTTCTTGAGCCAAGGAGCGCTGCCCAGTCATCGTTTGGCTTCCTACAATGTCTGCCTTGATGGCTTGGTGGCCACATGAGACCATCACATGTACCCTTCAGGGCCAGGGAGCGGCATAGGCCCATTCGAAAGCAAGATGCGCCCGGGTGTGCCCTACTTTGGGAATGCAGGCCGCATCTCGATTGTCCTTCGTGTTCTTATTGGTTTCCGTGGTGTGCTTGGGCATCTTTGGGCTGATGCCGTGTTTAGCACCTGTTGTTGGGAATGGCGGCGACCACTAAATACATCAGCGTCAGACAACGGCCCACAGTCGCCGCCGTAAACAAAACCGACCCATGATAGGCCTGCTGCAGGATGACCTGTGCGGCCGCAGAAGTAAAAAGGATATTTAGGGGCACAGTTTGGCGTGGGCATCTCCCAACCGCTGCTAGATCGTAAGCGACGTGCAATTATAGGATCGACGTGGCAGCCTGGGACAAACGGATTCATCTCATTCGTGAGAATGGTCCACTGTTGCTTTTTGGGTGTCTAGTATTTGTTAGACCAACATTTGCCATAGCAGTGACTCATTATTCGGAGCACACACTTTTGGCCTCTGCTTTGGAGGCAGCTGCTTGATTATGACGACCAGTTGGGCACTACCTTTGTTTCTGCCCAAACCCGAGCTAGCTCAGTCGATACAACAACGGACAACAAAGCAGGAGGCAAACACGGTACGGACAGTTTCCTGGCAGATCTTCGTATTTTGAGACCTTAAAATATGTTTCCATAAGAATGTAGCGAAAATGAAGCCGATATTGGCCACGGTCGCTGCTCAAGGGTCTAGCCATGAACCCGGATTCCCGAGTTCTCACACATCGCAGTGAGTTACTATGCTTTTACGCGCTGTAAATTTGCACAGCCACTCACTGCAAACGAACGCGCGCCCAGTCCCCAACAATTCTTACCAGATCGCCCTTCATATTCCCGATAGCGGATTTCTTCTCTAGTGTAGTAATTGCACCAAAAGTAATTATTAATCTGCTGTCATCACTAACGTGGAGTGTGCCAAGTCCTACGTCGTAACTAAGTGTGTTTGTGATCTCTAAAACGGGTTTGGTCCGAAGAACTGACACTCACCATTTGAACCCGTCGTACTAGATCCGGAGCTTCAGTTTTTTGGCGCACTGTAATAAACTCGGAACGTCCCATACATGGATCAATAGTAGCTAGCGAGGGGAACGTGGCGTTTCTCCCGAAGGTCTCTAGTTGCACAATAGAAGAACGTAGTAGTGCAATTGTGTGAACCTAGCTTCCAAATGGGCATAGTGGAGGTGACGAGCGTGAGAATATGAGCATTGTCTACTTCAAGCACATAAGAGTACCGCTCAAAGCATACGCTAAGAGTCTTTTTGCAATACTATCGACAATTTTCATATATGTATTATTTAAACTTTTTACCTTAGTTGAAATCGGTGCACCCGGTGTCAAATTGTACCTGTTTTCCTGCTTTAGGTGACGTACACATTATGTTCGCGGTTACACTTGGACATACCATCCCCAGCAGGTTTGTCGCTACCGAAGATGACGAACAAGTCGAGTCGACCAACCACTTAAAGACGGAAAGATTCGCGCAGACCCTCAACTCTACCTCTAATATCGTCATACATCGAGAGAATCTTCATCAGGATGTGAATGGTCCACTGGATTAGCTTTGATATGAACATTGCCCTTTTTGAAGTAACATAAGAGTCTATGGCTCGACGTCTTGCTAAAAGCTGAAGAATATCGAGCATTTCCGCCTATTTCACCCTGCGGCTGATCTCCGGGTGTCCCCTGGTCCTAGATATCTAGAGTGCGTGTTCGAAGACAGGCTCCAATCTATCTCCAAGGGAGTTGAAAGAGTGGCGGAAACAGGCATAGAAGACGACGACAGCGAACAAAGAGAAGTCGATGTGATCATCTGCACTGCTGGGGTCAGTCTGCCAGTTCCCTCATCCTTTTCTCCGAATTCAGGTTGCAGCTGACAGTTAAATGGCTCCAACAGTTCATCGAGGTTGAATGGAACATTTGTAGCCGGAATGGAGTGTCGCTCGATGGCCTGTGGCCTTAAGAGCCTGGTACCTACTGTCCATTTGCCGGGCCCGAATGCCCAACATGTTTCTCTTTGTTGTTTACATTCGGCGACTTGGTGTTGGCTCATCGGTTCATATGAGCGAATGCATATGTGAATACATGTCCAGTGCATTTTGAAGCTACTCTGAGATAACTTATGATGGGTGATGACAAAGTGAGTGCATCAATACAAGCATTCTCACGAATGGCATCAATTAGTCACCGCTCAAATATGCTGCCATCAAAGCCTTCGCAGAGGTTGATCGATGCTTTGCCAAGTCTATGTTTGCGTTTACAAAGAAGTAGCAAGTATTCAGATTGAAAAGCCAACCACCATTTTCCTTGCTATAAATCCGACAGAATTTGCCTTCGCGAATTTGTCCCGGGCGACCGGGACTCCGTCCTTGTTTGCGTTCCCTAGGACCGAAGCTTTGTTTGCAATATATTCGCGAGATTTTTGTGTATGGCAAGACGAGTCTTTTCATTGGCATTTTTGAGTATTTCGGTTGGAGATGTCTGCATGTCTCATGACTCAGAAAACAAAGAAAGTATGGAGGACGCGGAGGTTTGGCACATCACATGGCTGCCAATCAGAACAACGCAAGCGGCCCTCAAATTGTCGCCCACCAACCCCAGCCACACAAAAAAGGGCGGCTCAGGTTTTCCGACACCCCGCATACGGCCCCCCATGTTTCCCCAAATCGTGATTTTGACGGATCCACATGTGCAACGGCCCTAACCAACAGTCTTCCTGCTCTCACAAGGACACCGGAGTCACAATTCCTTTATCATAGCCACACCCTCTCAAACTAAGGTTCACATTCATATTGCAGAAACCGAGTTTCTTCGGCTGCGTCGGTGGGGGGAATAGCTCCAGGTCTGACCCAAGTTTTACAGCTTCTCCTTTAGTCCGGCTCTAAGGTGCACTTACACGGAAAAAGAAGGTTAACACTTGCCAGGAGGCCGTCAGATCTGCCCATACTGAGCCATCTGGTGCCACTTTGAATGTCATATTTGAATCCGGATAGGAGAGTAGAAGCCCTCGAGATCTGGCGGTGTAGAAACCATGATTAACTGCTGGGACTGTTCGAAAATAATATGGGCCTGGTGCCTGGACAGACCGGGTACTGAATCAGTGGTCGCCTAGAATGAGCCTAGACAAGGGCTAGTCTCTGTAATGAACTCATGATGTGGTCTTCTCCAACGCAACCAACGACGCGGATCTCGAGTCCCGGATTCTGGTTAGCGTTCTATGTTAAAGCGAGCCGGGTATAGAAGGTCCTACTTACCCATGAACCCAGAGGTTGTACTCCGTATAGAGCATTGTAATTGTCCCTGAATATTGCCATCGTTTTCGTTGTTGAATGTTCCGAATTCTCCATCCTTTCCGCTGTCTGGATTTGTTACCGTATTTCGATCCGCCCACAAACAGATCCAACTAAGAATTGAGTACCAGAGGACACTCCGCCATGGCAGACCTTTTGATTCCGTCAGCGTCCAATCCCGGAACACGAGATGCTGCACGGCGCCTTGAGGGGCCTATCCATGCAGAGCGCCACCTGCGCGTTATCTGCGTTGGTGCTGGAGCATCCGGTCTGCTCTTTGCATATAAGATGCAGAAGCACTTTAGCAACTTTAGCCTCACTGTTTATGAGAAGAATCCTGCAGTGGCAGGGACTTGGTAAGAGACCTAGTTGGTGAAGCATTTTCGAGAGCGAATCTAATACCCTATCACGATGCTTAGGTACGAAAACAGATACCCTGGGTAAGTGTGGCGGTTGATGTCTCTTCCGCGAGCACTACTAACAATCTAGATGTGCCTGCGACGTGCCTTCACACAACTACACTTGGAGTTTTGAACCGAAGCTCGACTGGTCTTCTGTGTATCCCCCTGCACGAGAGATCTTCCAGTATTTTGAAGACTTCGCCACCAAATACGGCCTCCGGAAGTACGTACGAACCAGCCACCAAGTGATTGGGGCATACTGGGACGACAAAGCTGGTGGCTACGACGTCAAGATCAAGGATACAGCCAACGGCGTCATTGTCAGTGACCACTGCGATATTCTCATCAACGCTAGCGGCATTCTCAACAACTGGCGCTGGCCAGCCATTCCAGGGCTGGATAAGTACAAGGGAGTGTTGCTGCACACTGCCAACTGGGACCCGAATACAGTGCTGGACGGCAAGCATGTTGGCCTTATTGGCAATGGGTAAGAAAAACCGCCATGTTCTTCAATACTGTTTGTGCGCTAACAGTGCTAGATCTTCTGGCATCCAGGTCCTCCCAGCCATCCGTGAAAAGTGCAAGAAGGTCACGACGTTCATTCGGGAGCCAACTTGGGTCTCGCCGGTTCAGGGATTAGAGCAGCACGTGTATTCTCCCGAAGAGCGCGCCGAGTTTGAGAACAAGCCAGGTGCACTGCTCAAGTACCGCAAAGACATCGAGACGGGCCTCAACGGACAATTTGGTATCTTTCTCAAGAAGACCAAGGTAAACGAGGACACGCACGACTATATGGTGCAGCAGATGCGGGAGAAACTCAACAACGAGTTCCTAGCAACAAAGCTCATTCCCGAATGGAGTGTGGGCTGCCGACGGCTAACGCCAGGCGTCAACTACCTGGAGTCTTTGACCAAGCCCAACGTGGAAGTGGTCTACGGTGAGATCAATGCCGTGACGGAGAACGGCTGCCTTTGCAGCAACGGCGTCGAGTATCCCGTGGACGTGCTGATCTGCGCAACGGGCTTCGACACGACATTCAAGCCGAGATTCCCGGTTGTGACGCCGTCGGGAGAGAACCTACAGGACAAGTGGGCAGTCGACCCAGCATCCTATCTCGGTGTGGCGGCACCTGGTGTGCCCAACTATCTGGTCTTCCTGGGGCCCAACTGCCCCATTGGCAACGGTCCTGTGCTGTCTGCCATTGAGGCCCAGGCCGACTGGATGTGCCAGCTGATCGACCGGTACCAGACGACCAACATGGCAACATTTGCACCGACGGAGGAGGCCGTCCGCGACTTTATCGAGTACAAGGAGTGGTTTATGCAGCGCACCGTCTGGGCAGATCCATGTAGGTCGTGGTACAAGCAGGGAGCCAACGGTCCGATTACAGCCCTGTGGCCAGGGAGCACGCTGCATTATATCGAAGCGGTCAAGGAGCTGCGGCTGGACGACTTTGAGATCAAGTACACCGGAAACCGCTTTGCATGGCTTGGCAACGGCTACTCGCAGACAGAGCTGGACGACACGGCCGACTGGGCCTATTACGTGCGCGAAAGTGACGACAGCCCGCCGTTTTCGACGGCTGGGAAGCGCCGGCTGCTCACGAGGAGTGGCACGGTGCAGTCGCGCAGTGCGGTTGACTGGAGTGGCGGCAGCAAAGAAGATGGCGAGAAGAGGCCGGACTCTTTCCGCTTGTGAGGTAGGACGGAGGGCAACCGTGGAATTTGGATATCACTGGCTTGGACTATTAGAGGTGGAAATGGCTCATCATCCAATTTAGAGACTATCTAAGAAGATGGGATCGAAGGGGAGAGAGAATATACTGGTGGTGCCCAATAAATGTACAGCTACAAGTTGGTGAAGGACGGAAACTGCCCAGGCGGATTAGTTAGGACATGCATTGATTGCCATTGACTGAACTATCGCTGCACACGTAGATCCGAGGTAGTCACCGACGGCGGCGGTGATTGGCGGAGAAGCAGGTGTCTAGCGAATGGGGCTGTGGATTTGGTTCATTGGTTCTTGGCTCCAACCAAATCGTCCACTTGGGTCCCGCGCATTACGTATCACCCAAATACAACGCACCGCAGCCACTCAATACCTGCGACAATGGCCTCTCCGTGCGCGCCCGCCCGGCGAATCTTGTCGACATGCCATTCTCTACCTCGGGTTTTCGCCCGGAAACCATCGTTGTCGTCTTCGTCACTCCGAGAGTCCTGGAAATCGCCCCCTTCATCCCGGCTTTTTTCGGCGGCCTCACCGCGTCGCACTGATGGCGTTTTCCGGGGCCTCACTGACACGCGCTTGCCGATGCCGTGGATTGAAGCTTTCCGTCTCCAGCAGGAGGGCCAGAGCCTGGGATTTTCTGAGGCGCACCAGCAGGGCGAGCGAGACTTTACGCCCAAGCGAATGAGCGACAGCTACCACCGCGTTGTACGTCTCCTTTGCGAATAAAGAAGCACGCCGGACGCTGATATTCTAGGTTCTGCCGCTTGGACGCGATCCATGGCTGTCTGACACGTACATCAATTCGTCAGGGCACATCCGGTAAGCTGCTTTGCTTTCCACCCACAATGTCCTCATTTCTGACCGTCAGACTTGGCACTGTCTTCATGGACCTCGATGCACTGTCCGGAATCATTGTTTACAAGCACACCGGACCTGGAGTGACGACTGTCACGGCTGCTGTTGACCGCATCGAGCTTGCACACCCGCTGGCCGAGATCTGCGATCTTGAATACAGCGGGATGGTCACCTACGCGACCGGTCGCAGCAGCGCGGAAATCACGTGCAAAGTAGCACGTGCTCGTCCGGAGGGCGACCCGAGCCGTCCGGAGGACGTGCTGTTGACGTGCACCTTTACCATGGTAGCTCTGGATCCGGCGACAGGCAAGCCGACCAACATTCCGCGCATTGTGTGCGAAACGCCCGAAGAGGAGGCCATTTTCCAGGCTGGTGCCCAAAAGAGCCTGGCCAAGCTCGAGGACCGCAAGACGTCTCTCCTGGAAGTCGAGCCAGACGACGAGGAATCTGCCCTCATCCACCGCATCTGGCTGCGCCAGCTTGAGTACCACGACCCCAACAAGCCCTTGAGGCAGCCCCCCAACGTCATGGCCATGGCACGCACACAGCTGTCGACCGCGGCCATCATGCAGCCGCAATACCGAAACCGCCACCAGACCATGATCTTTGGCGGCTACCACATCAAGCAGACGTTCGAGCTGGCTTTTTGCTGTGCTGCATCCTTTGCTCATGCTCGCCCGACCTTTGTGAGCGCTGACCCCTGCACGTTCCGCAGTCCCGTTCCTGTGGGCAGTGTGCTGTATCTGACGGCCACCGTTACCTACACGGATCCTCCGGTTCTCGATGCGCATGGCAGCACACCGGATGCCGCCGATCCTAAACATCCCGTTACTCGCTTGCACGTGCGGGTGGACAGCAAGGCGCGGGAAATGGAGCACGGCACCGCAAAGTACACCGGCCAGTTCAACTACACCTTTACTGTGCCCAAGAACGTCAAAGTTTTGCCGCACACCTACGAGGAATACATGAAGTACATTGATGCTCGCCGGAGAGTCAGGGCGGGTGCTGCCTCTAAGCCGCCGGTGACAGATGGCAAGCCAGAAGAGGTGAACTTGACGGAATAAGCATGTGCACGCTGATTCTGTGGTTCTATTGTTCTGTTTAATCACACACAATGATTTCAAAGTGGGAGGGGAGCCCTTGGTAAATGAATCGATGTCTGTAATTGCAATCCGATGCTATCCTAATTCTACTTGGCTATGCTTCTATATAACTCTATCTAGCTTCGAGCTAGCTTCGTCTACAGCGCGTGTTCGTATGGCATTCCTAGTTCAGTGGCTATAGATTGGTTCATGGTGGATATGAGTCCACCAGACAAGCTTGGAGGCTGCGTGATGCCACATACAGCATCTAGATAAAGCATGGGACAACTAAGATATAGCCTGACCGCACTTACTGTGCATATGGTCGAAATTGCTCATCCACTCATGTAAGCTGAAGTGAGTTATTGTATCTGATTTGGTTCAGCCAAATGCATTTTCCTTTGTGTCATTGAATCACTACCAGCTAAATATTATCATTACCTATATAGGAATAACAATTCTAGTCATGTTTATCATATCCAGACTTTCACCGTCTTCCCCCAACGGCAGTGTTGCCACCCTGAATAGTCAGGGTGCCGTTAAGCGGAAGGTCGCGGCTGTTTGATCCGACATACACCTTGTAGGCGCCCTGCTGCAACTTCCATTTCTGTGCAGAAATATCCCAGGCGCTAAGGTCGCGGCGTGTAAGCTCGAATTGCACAGTCTTCTTGCCCTTTGCACTGATAGCCACCTTTTCAAAGCCGCGCAGCTGTCGGACCGGCCCACCAGGAATGGCCACGTACAGCTGTGCCACTTCGAGGCCGTTGACGGCACCGATATTGCTCACATCGACCGAAACACGGGCGAGAACGTCCCAAAGATCCGACTGGCCGCCCTCCACAACTGAACCAATAGGATATGTGCCGAGACGTGCCTTGTTGTTTTGGATTTTCAGGTTCGAATAGGAGAAGGTGGTATAGCTGAGACCATAGCCAAAAGCATACCGAGGAGTCAGGCCGAGCTGGTCGAAGCGGCGGTAGTCAATGTAAACGCCCTCGGTAAAGTCGCTCTGCGGGAAGTACTCGTACTCGCCCTCCTCGAGCAGTGTTGGCTCCAACAAGTGGCCGTAGTCGCTCTCATCCCGGGGAACTGAGTACGGCAGACGGCCGGAGAAGTTCTCGTCGCCATACAAGAGAGACACGAGCGCACGCCCGCTGTCCTGGCCTGGAAGATGAGCAAAAACAACAGCGCTGATATTCGGGTGGTTGATCCAGGTGTCGACAAGCCGCACGCCTGCGTTGTGCAGAACGACAATCGTATTGTCACAAGTGTTCGCCACGCTTGTGATAATCGTATCTGTATAGCTGTCGCGGACACCTGGCCGATCGACACTTTCAGAAGCCCAGGCGTTGCCGAAGACAATGCAGGCGTCAGCGGCAGAGACCGCTGAAGGCTGGGATGCAGCAAAATCCCAGTAGAGCAAGCTGCCGTCCTCGAAAGCGCGGTTCATGAGAGCATGGAAAGGAGACGACGAAGTCGACTGTGATGTAGCACCGGAGCCACCGCCAGCGTAAATAGTACCGTTGAGGGCAGCCGCAGCTCCACGCTCTCCACTGGTGCTGAAGAACTGCCCTGCTGTGTCTGGAGAAGACTCATCGCCGAAGAAGTAGGTGTAGTCGCTCACACTCGGGGTTGTTTGGCTTGGGTCCTCTGCCGAGTATCCCGCCAAATATAAAACCTTGGGCTTCTTCAGAGGCAGGGCCCCATTGTTTTTGACTAAGACATGTCCTTCCAGAGCACCTTGAAGCAAGATGGGCTTATCGCTGACGTCCCGGGCATCTACCACATCGTGCGGTGTCGTGAGATTGTAAGGCATACCGAAGCCGGGGTTAGGAATGGACTTGTCTTGGTTCAGAAGATACCAGGAAGAAATGATTCTTGTACATGTTAGCAACATGAATCAGCTGTATGATGGCTGTAGAACTTACCTCGTGGCCATGTCGTTGATTCTACCCAGGGAAAGCGAACCATTGTTCACAGAGAGCGTCAGGTTTCCGCTCCAGAAGCCGCTGCCTGTAGGCATAACCAGGTCGAGGCCGGCAGCAGCAGCATCGTAACCCGCATGCAATGCACCCCAATCCGAGACAACGAATCCCTGTTCGGTGTTAGTATAGTTATTAGAGATAGGGCTGTGGCGTTGCCTACCTGGAAGCCAAGCTCGTCCTTGAGAACTCCGTTGAGAAGCTTGCTATTTTGGCAAGAGTACGAGTTGTTGACACGGTTGTACGAACACATAACACTAGCAGTGCCAGCACGAACTGCATCCTGGAATGGCCTGCCCATCAAGAGTCATTAGTATGGAGAATCAAAAATGGACACCACGATAGAATGTACCAGAGATAAAATTCATGCAGAGTCGTGTCATCAATATTCGACGACAGAGCCGAGATGTTTCCATTGGGATTCCGGTTGGTCTCTTGCTCGTTACCGATATAGTGCTGTTGATATTAGCGGCCTTGAACCTAGTTATCCATAATTGTAGAACTGACCTTTACACACGCCGTCACGCCAGCATCCTGCAGCCCTGTTATGGACTCCGAAGCAAGAGCGCCGGCAAGATATGGGTCGGCGGCAAAACCTACGCAATCAACCGTTAGCCTCAAGAAACCATTGCATGGACGCCAATCACATACCTTCCCAGTTGCGGCCACCATTTGCTAAGCGGAAAGCCGGTCCAACCACAGGCCCCAAAACAGTGTTGACACCCTTCTTTAGAGCCTCTTTGCCCATAGCCACGGCTCTCTTGTAAGAAAGATCCTTGTTCCATCTTTATAGTGTTAGAGCAGGCAGGCAGGACTAGGAGCAATGAGAGGAGCGGCTTACGAGGCTCCTACATGGATGCCACTAGGCCACATGCTAACAAAGTCGGTATTTCGGAGACCATTGCCAGCATCCGCGAGGCAAAGGCCTGGAAATCCAAGACGTTCAATGGCTGGCACAGCTCCAGAACAACCGGTTGTCGGCGTGTATCCGCCCGTTAGATTGACCTGAGGGTGTTAGTGTATTTTGATTTTCATGGTACCACAAAGACTTGCCTTTTCGTCAAGAGTCATTTTAGCTACGAGCTGCTTAGCTTTTGCATAGGCAGCTGCCCAAGCACCAGATCCCGTTGCATTGGCTGTTCCGTAAAAGATGGTTAGAACAACGTCACGGATTCGAGTGTGGCGTTTAACGTACGCGATGGATAAACCGGTAGTGACTGCCCATAGAAGTGCGTATCATCCACGATGACATTCTGGGCAAGAGCACCAACGTGAAGACTACCTAGAGCCACAAAAGCCACCAGAAGCTTGTTAGTAAACATTTTGAAAGATGATTGGCCTATGCCAGGACGGAGGCTGCTAGAGATCTTCTACAACAGGTGTATCCTAGACCTGTGTGGACAATTACGGACATATATATGCATTTTGCTACTGAATATCCAGCTACTAATAGGTCCGATGTCATCGGACCTTTAACAGCAATACAGCTCTACGCAGCACCTCAACAGCACCTCAACAGCACCCTGTGACGACCATGGAAAATCCACTTTGGCTCCGGTGAACGGTGTCGAGTTTCGCTTTGCTGTGTGCCGGGTGGGCGCCGAGCTTGGCATCTCTTGTTCGCCGAACGAAGGCGCGTAAAAGACGTAGAAAGACGTTGTTCGCTGGCGTGGAAATACTGCTCTCATCGGTCCTTTCTTGCATCCTGGCAGGTCTGTGGGAGCATGTGATGGCCGCGCGCGGAGATTTCTAGGTGGCGTGGATAAACTCCCCAAAATACCCCATGGGGCGATGTTGTAGAAGAATTCGAGCCCCACACCGAACCGAGCCCATATGGCAAGTTATTCCACGATTGTCGCCTTTGCAGCACCGAATAGGCATGACACCCGAGGATCTAACGTGGTCCACCACGATACAATCGGGCCGTCCACGCCGCGTCATTTGGTCTAGAAGACCAGTTACGCGGCTCTGACTGCCGTCCTCGGTACATATGGCTGCTACTGTTCCTGGTTTATCCAGTGTGGCACTGATGGTACTCCAATTTATCCGTCAAAATAGCGGAGTTTACCGTCTCTAGTGTCCCCTTCCCCTTTTCGGGTGGTCCATACAAAAATTTACCAATCGCGGCATGTCTTGTACTGCACAATGTGAACTAGAAAACACTTATCTGGGGTACTGTGTAGCCCCCCTTGCTAAACGACTATGTGCGCTCGCGTAAGTGCAGACATTTGTTTTCGGTTTGCATTTGTCCAGGTTTTCTACTCTATGTATTTTAAAACGGGTTTAACTCGGTTCAATTGGCCCCGCGAATGCGGGGAGACTCACATTTGAAGGTCTGTCTAATGCCCCCCTTCGGCAGCATCAAGAAAATGTAGTGTCGCCATCGCCAAGAATTGGCGGTGTAGCTAGCAAGATGCCGCGCGTAGTCTTTGGCTATAGGTTGACTATGTGCCCAAAGATGCACCGATGCCATTGATTTCACAAGTTGCTATGGAATACGGAAAACTTCAGACGCGTACCGCCTTGCTTCCGGTTTGCCCACGCTACACTATGAAAGTGTGGCGCTGGAATGAACCTAAACTTAAGTGGGAGATAATCGCCTAGAAGTTGTAGGCATGGGGGTGTACCCTTTACTAGTGAAAAATGCGGCTGAACTTCATCTTCAGGATTACCAGTCTTTCATATCGAATTGGGCCATATCTCACAACACAGAATCTAATGAATAGGACCCCATTGGATTATGCCTTGAGAAAATGGATTCTTCTAGACGTTTATCGCTTGAGAAAGGTGCTCTTTACTTCCATGCCTGGTGGCCGCGTTTTCAGTTTAGCTGTGTAGACCGTACTCGCAGGGATCGGTAAGCCGGCATGCGACGCGATCAGCCCATCCAGCTTCGCTCCGCCATGAATTGCAGCTAACTTACATTGTGCGGTCTTATGAAGTTTGTCTAAATTCTGACAGTACGGCTATATTTGTTAGGGTAGGGTGGCTCAGCGGCGTAATAAGGTGGAGTCATTCCCAGCATTTTATCAGTCGGGCGGCATTTTCTCCTCCACTGAAGATGAGATCAATGTGGCTGGTTTGGCACTGCTGTGTTTCGTACGCAGATAAAAACGAGAATTGAGTGGGCTCTAGGAGGAACATTACCTGCCTCAGTCTATTGTGTGGTAACATTATAACGGAAGGAATTGAAAACAAGTAAATAGATGTCATAAACTCCGTCTCAACTTTTCAAGATACCAACATAGTGTTATATAAAACTTAGTGGCCTTGGGCAAGTCTCGAACCTGGCGATTACGAGCACACAAGCAGAGTTGCAGTTGACAGCGCACGAGCATTAGGGCTTATACAAGATTACGCCTAAGGCACTCTGATATCTAGAAACTGGTGGGCTATAAAAGGCAGGTGATTTTTGTTGAATCCAGAGCATAAAACAACTAGGGAATTGAAACTTTCATAAGTCGAAGCGGTCGAAACGGCGTGATTACACCACGTTAGTCTCTTTTCCAGGGGGGGGTCCGCTGGTTTGGACGCAATATGCAGTGAGGGCAAAGAGCCGACCGATATTATGAATACGCTCATTAGGCGCCCACTAACGAAATTCCTTCGACTTCTGTCGCATTGCCAAAACGATGTGTCGCTGCATCCATCAGTGCGACATTCCTCATTGTGGCGCAGACTTCCGTCTTCGTCCTGTTTGGTGAGCTTCAAGTCGTTTGTGCCTATGTATACAGGTCTGTGCGAGATACAAGCTTAACCTCACATCAGCATCCTGCCACACCGTGCGTGCCAACAATCCGACCTTGTAATATTCCTGCCATCAATGCTTCCCACATGCACACATTGCCGAAGTGAAGTTGGCTGGATAATGTAGGCTATCGTCTGAATAAGAGACATAGCCCCCCCGGCGCCCCTTAAAACAAAGTGGAAAGACGATCTGACGTGAGAGTTAAGCAAGTAAAATAAGCAGGGCCAAAACCCAAGAGTTTATGTAGTACTCTTGGCCAAATCAAACGCACCAATCACAACGCGCCGCTTGTATGCGTAAGCTTTTTAGCGAGCGCTTTTCGTGCACGCGTCAGTGGGGAGCGTTTGGGGGTAATTTGAGCCTCACCCTTGTTATTACGGCCTCTGGCAAATCCAAGTCGCCGCGATGACGGTGAGTGAGCATGACAGCACGCGTATTTATTCCGCTTAGGTGAGCCCAAGGCCATTGCCCCCCACCTAGAACCACAGAAGTTTAGTGCACAATGTTCGTAGCGATTCTGCTTGTCTTCACCGTAATGTGGCAGGCCAACATGTCTTAGCGACGACGTGAGTCCCGACCAAGGAGGCAATAAGGCAAATACTCTCTCTGTAGTATACACGCAAGGACCCTTCGTCAGAACTAGACCTGCATTGGTAATGATTGACAATACGCAGCTGCCACCTGCATGTCAGCAGGAGATAACCCTTGACTCCATGCCCAAAGCAGTGAAAAATGCGATTGAGCGGGGCTATCTGTGATAAACGGTGAATGCTTGTTGGATGACGGCTAAGGCGACATTGCATATGCAACCACCCATTCTAAACACCCGTCCTATTACCACTCGTAGGTAGCCCGGGGATGGCATTGCCGACTTATTTTATGCAACAAGCACGTTTGCTTCTGTGGGTGTACGAGACATATAAGAAGCCACACCCACTTCGATTCGAATGTGTTTGGATGGCACAAAAACCTGCCTCTTCCAGCACACTTTGAGATTGACACCATTCTATTACCAACATCTCCATCTCATCTCAAAACCTCAACATGGTGACTTCCGTTGACGCCGAAAATGGCACCGGCACGGGCAGCGCGACCGGGCCTTTGCTCCTGTTCCTAGCTGCACCTGCGGCTGGCCACATGGCACCAGTTATCTACATCGCCCAAGAAATGGTCAAACGTGGGTTCGGTGCGGCGTTCTTGTCGTCGATGGAATTCAAGTCAGCCATTGAAAAGGCAGGCGCAGAGTTCTTCGAGACCGACGGGCTCGGCACTCCTGAAATAATGGAAATTCGAAAAAAGGTCCCAGTGGGCCTCCCGAAACTGGTGTTTGATATGGAGAACATCTTTATCTCGGGGCTTGCTCCACGCCACTTTCATTTGAAGGCGGTCCTGGAGACACTGCGCAAGCGGGAGCCGGAGCGGGATATCATTGTGGTGCCTGAAGTCATGTCGTTGGGGGCGGCTCCATTCAAGGTCGGCGCGCCGCTTCCGGAGGGGTTTTCCGAGTTCCCGCCGACAGTGGGCATCAACGTCATCCCGCTCATTGTATCTAGCATCGATACGGCGCCATTTGGCATCGGACTTCCCCCGGACTCGTCTGAGTCGGGCCGCCTACGCAACAAGGTGCTGCAGCAGATGGCAAATGCTCCGCTGGCGGGTCCCCAGGCGATGCTGAACGAGGCACTAGTGAAATTGGGCTGCCAGGTCCCCGAGACGTCCATCTTCGACACCTTTGCCCATAACTATGACACCTTGTTCCAGCTGTGCGGACCCAGCTTGGAATACCGCCGAACGGACCTGCACCCGAGCATCCGGTTTGCTGGCTCGTTGCCGCTCCGTGGGCTCGACCCTAACTTAGAATATCCCAGCTGGTGGCCGGAGATTCTCGAGAACGCGGCGCTGCCTAAAGGGTCCGCGTCCCGGAAGAAGGTCGTGGCGGTTGCGCAGGGCACCGTAGCCACCGAGTACGAGGAGCTGCTGATCCCCACAATCAAGGCGCTCGCTGACCGCAAGGACACCATCGTCGTGGCGTTCCTGGGCGTGCGTGGAGCAACGCTGGACATTGACATTCCCTCCAACACCCACGTCCTCGACTACTTCCCATACGATGCGGTGCTGGCATATGCTGATTTGTTTGTGACGAATGGTGGTTATGGTGGTGTGAACCATGCTATCATCAACGGCGTGCCGCTGCTTGTTTCGGGCATCACAGAAGACAAGATCGAGGTGACGGCGCGCGCCGAGTATGCCGGGATTGCCCTCAATCTGCGGACGCAGACACCGACAGTGGAGGCCATCGCGGAGGGCGTGGACAAGGTGCTGAGCGAACCCAGCTACAAGGTCAGGGTGGACTGCGTGCGCCAGGAGAGCGAGGATCTGGATACGCTGAGCATTATTGAGCGCCAGATTCGCAAGTATGCCAAGCGGAAGTAAGATGGCGGGGAGCCATGAGTACGCGACGAGGGCAAAGATAGCCGCGTTTGGAATTTCATAGAATGTGTGCCTATATAAACGATTCACGTATTTAGACAATGTAGAGCCGATGAATAATACGTATGAAACAGGGGTGGCCATGTTGGTGGCCAGAGCAAAACTGTAGCTGGAGAACGGCGAACCTGAATAGCTCCGCTGGAACAATGGTTCTACCCGTCCGCCGCTCCATGGCCATGATATTCTACTTGTGGCGCCGGTGTCCGGTGAGCCAATCACAGACCGTCGTTTCCGAGCCAGCCAATCATAAAAGAGACCATTACGGAGTAGCTCCTTTCCCACTTGCTTATTCACTTTCATGTAGCCCTCCATGTTCATTGCTTCATTCTGTCGTGACAGACACTTCCGCCCGTCTATAACGAAACGATGCTAGCTAGAAAGGTCAAAACTGGCTGCAAAACCTGCAAGTAAGTAGCCACGAGCAGCCCCTCGAGAGCGCCCTTCTGATTCTATCCCAGAATCCGCCGCGTCAAATGTGACGAAGGCCGGCCAGACTGTCACAGATGTGTGAGCACTGGGCGAAAATGCGACGGCTACGGAGTCTGGAGCATACCAAAGGTTCCGGTGCTACCCGCAGCTGTCGCATCTCATAGTTTCACCGGATTGTTACCAGTTTCCTTAGCTCCTCCAGACAGCTACCAGATCAATGCTGGGGAGAGAATGTGTCTAGACTGGTTTGTGAACCGCGCGCGCGTCAAAATTCCCGGCGCGTTCCGGTCTGCATTCTGGGAATCGCTCGTGCTACAAGCTAGTGCCACAGAACCGGCTGTGTTCTACAGCCTTATTGCGCTCAGCGCTGCCCACAAAAAGCAGATGGGCGTGACAACAGGCGAAGGCGGCGCGGATATCCAGGAGCAGTTCATCCTGCGTCACTACACCAAGGCTATTGGGGCGCTGCTCCAGCATCTGAAGGGAAACAAAAGGGAATCAATACGTGTGGCGCTGATTGTGTGCATGATGTTTATCGGCCTGGAGATTCTCCGTGGAGAGATCAAGGAAGGCCACTCCCACCTGCGCCACGGCTTGCGGTTGGTACATTTGCTGCAATCCCGACCCCGCCAGACACTACTGCCCGCTCTACTTCTAGGCTGTCATGCAGACCCCGTGGATGATGTCATCACAGAGGTGTTTGCTAATCAGTATGTGCATTCTACCCTGTTTGGGCACCTCACCAAAGATGCCTATATCATCCAGAAAGTAGCAGAAGGCAGCCGGCCATCGATGCCCAGCTCGTTTGAGTCGTTCACAGAAGCCCGTGGCAACATCCTGGAACTGCTTAACAGAATACACTGCTTGAGGCAGTTGCGTCTCCAACCGGCTGCTGCTACAAGCGATAGCTCGCCCGGGTGGGTAGACACACCGCAGCAAATCCAGGCCGACCTGGACGCCTATCATCGCGTGTTCCAGGGATCCGTAACGGCCATCAGCGCCGGAGCGAGCTACTTGGGAAAACTAGCCCTGCCGCTGCTACATATTTACTCTACTATGGCCACGATCATGGCCGCCACTTCCTTTTCTGAACGACCTGATTATAGTGTCTTGACCCCTAAATTTGCTTTTATCATCGGAGAATGTTCTAGGCTGTTGGACATCGCCGCCCAGTTTGTGGATATTGATGTTCGGTCAGGGTATGTGCACAAGAACGTCAACTTCATCGCGGACATGGGGCTTGTGCCGGCTCTTTACTATACAGCCATGCATTGCCGCGTGTTGGACATGCGGCGCGAGGCGATTCGGCTGCTTCGGCTGCTACCGAATCAAGAGGGCCTGTGGAATAGCAACGCGGCTGCAGAGAAGGCAGAAGATGCTATACAAGATGAAATGGGTACTACAGTTGTGCATCTTCCAGATGGATCCACCAGTTGACCTACGCGTAATTAGAAGCCAATAGAATTTGCAAGCAAGACAGGGTCCCAGGTGACACCAGTGGCAGGCCGTGGCGCAGTTAGTAGAAGAAAGGACGCTCGGGGTCCGAATGACCCCGTCGCCATAGTGTAAGTCCGTGTGGTCCTTTCATGGCTTGGCGATTTAGGGCCAGGCCCAGCCATTGGCGGGCTCGCAATTTTTGCGCTCTGATTGGCTGCGGGCACATGTGACGATGGCCAGCCTGAAATGCTTGGAAATCCAGCCGCCGCCTTAACATTGTGTAATGGGGGGCATATAAAGGGGGTGCCCTAGATGTTGGGGCGCTGGCAAGAAGATGCCAGAACTATTCTTTCTACACATTCCCGAGGACACCGGAAACTTTCTCAATTTTGACATTGACGAACATCTGGCTCTATAAATCTTACCTTTCGAAACTTTCTACCCCACCGCAATCACTATGGCTCCCAGCTTGAAGACTTTCCAGGCTGCCAAGGACATCCCGGCGCTGGACGGTAAGGTCATCCTCATAACGGGAGGCAATATTGGCTTAGGCCGGCAGTCAGCGCTGGACCTGTGCCAACACAACCCGGCAGAGATTTGGATTGCTGCACGCAATGCACAGACAGCAGGCGAAACCATCAAAGCCATCCAGCAGAAGGCACCGCATGTCTCGGCCAAGTATGTGTCGCTCGATCTTTCGTCGTTCGGCTCAGTCAAGGGGGCAGCACAGAGCATCACAGCGGCTGTTTCGCGGCTGGACTTGCTCTTTCTCAACGCCGGCATCATGGTCGTCCCAGAGGGCCTGACCAAAGAAGGCTACGAGGTCCAGTTTGGCACCA
The DNA here is from genome assembly GCA_001513895.1 of Graphilbum fragrans. NCBI lineage: Eukaryota > Fungi > Ascomycota > Sordariomycetes > Ophiostomatales > Ophiostomataceae > Graphilbum > Graphilbum fragrans. The sequence goes on from LLKO01000010.1 coordinate 869,096, forward strand.
ACCACATGGGACACGCCCTGCTAGTGAAGCTGCTGATGCCGGTGTTGCTGAAGACGGCCGCGAGCTCTCCGGCAGCGGATGTGCGCGTCATCAGTCTCAGCTCCGTCTCGCACAATTACACGTCGTCGGAAGGTATCGACTTTGCGCTAGTCAAGACCAAGGGAAGCAGCATGTCGCCTACTAAACGATACGGCCAGAGCAAGCTCGCGAATATACTATATGCCAAGTCGTTGGCAAAAGAATACCCGCAGCTAAAAGTCATGGCGGTGCATCCAGGGGTGGTCAAGACAGACCTGATCTCCAACAGCAACGGTGGTGGGGGATTGATGTATTGGGGGATTGGCAAGTTTCTGGTGCCATTTATTGGGCTAACGGTGGAAGATGGTGCGAAGAACCAGTTATGGGCAGCGACAGCGAACGACGTGGTCAGCGGCGAATACTACGAGCCGGTGGGAGTGACCGGAAAGGGTAGTGCTAAGAGCCGCAGCCATGAGCTGGCGAAGAAGTTGTGGGACTGGACGCAGAAGGAGCTCAAAGGGCATGAGATGTGATACGTGGATGGTTATAGTCAGAGTGTTGAGAAGCGAATGAGACAACCAAAGCTTGTACGGCTTGAACCGAAGGAAATGCAATAAGATAAAGTGTATCACGGGGTGCTTAAATGGTATGTGACGAATAAATTGGGATATATGGCAAAAGATGGCAAAGACCGCGGGAAGCGCTGCAAAGGCCGTTTGCGCTAGAGAAGATACAAACACAAAAAAAGGCATAAACAAGGCCGCGGGTCAGAAGCCGAAGCTGTCGCGCTCCTCGATGAACTTGGAGTACATCTTCTTGGTCCTACGACGTGCGTCCTTGCCCCAATACTGCATGGGGGCCGTGGTCATGAAGAAGACGAAGGATAGGACGCCGATGGCGATGAAGACCTGAGCCAGAGTCTGGGTTTCCATCCAGATGCCGGTGCAGAAAGTAAAGATGAGGGCAATGCTGTTGTTGATGACGGCGACACCCACCATGCCCTCGAGGATCATGTCGGGGTAGCAATCAGCGAGGTAACTCAGTGCTGGGTGGTGTTAGTAGAGATATGCGAGTGGAGCAAAACGACAAGAGGAAGTAGCAAAAGCAATAATAGGACAATAACACAAAGCAAACAGAGACTCACCGATGTCGCCGGCACAACCCCAGCCAAAACCGATGAAACCGAGGCCCACATAGGCCCCCCAGAGCTTCGGGAAGAGCCAGCCGCGGTCGGAGCCGATGCCAAATAGCATGAGACCGGCCGGGTTGATGATCGCAGCAGGGTACATCAGCCAGAGGCGGTCCTCGGCCTCGCTCAGGCCGCCACGGCGCTTGGCCATCCACTTAACAAAGGAATCGGCAAACCAGCCGCCATACAAGCAGCCAATGACGGCACCGATGAGAGTGGGAATGTTCATGAGCGAGACAGCGGTGTCGCCGTAGTTCCAGGGGTCGTAGTAGTAGTTGTCCTCCTGAACGGTGAGGTAAAAGGTAAGCCAGGCATCCTGAGCACCCCATTGCAGACCGGCATAGAGAACAGGAGGGAAGGTGAAGACGCGCAGCGTCTGCCAGAGGATCTGGAAGTACTGCTTGAAGCCGGTGCCCTTGAGAATGGGAGAGGGCGTGATGAGGGCGATGCGCTGCCAGTAGGTCTTGGGGGTGTCGAGAGCAGGGTCTGTGGCAGGGCGAGCATTTTCGGCTGTTCCCGAATCGGGCGACATGAGGCCCGTGTCGGCGGCCTTGTCGGTGCTTGTCTTCTTCTCCGCCGAGGCGCTGTCGGCGGCACGGGCCTGATGGAGGCCCTCGATGGCAAGACGGCGGTCGAAGGCGGTCTCTTCGAAGCCAAAGTAGAAGACGACGAAGGTGACGACGCTGATGATGACGGCAAACCAACCGATCCAGGTCCAGCCGACATTGTCGTTGTCAGCGATCAGGCCGGCAAAGAGGGGCCCGAGAAACGTGCCGATGGACGTGGCCAGAATGTAGAGGCCCATGACGGTGCCGCGGCGGTGGCTGAAGAAGAGCTCGGAGAGCGAGAGCTGGGCAGCGGCCTCCGCACAGGATTCCGAGGCACCCACGAACAGCTGGCTCCAGATGGCGTCGGAGATCCGGCGCACGCGGGCGAACCAGATGGCGCCACCGATGGAGCACAGCAGGCAGATGAGGTAGGTGCTGCGGCGGCCGTAGAGAGCGGGCAGCGGGGAGAAGAGCAGAGTGGCGTAGCCAATGCCGGCAAAGAGGACGCCGGCTCCGGTGTTCATGACGGCGTAGCTGATGCCCAGCTCGAGCAGAGAGTCGGAGGCAGCGCCGGCATCGTTGCTGGTGGCAGCCGTGAGGCCAACGATGAAGAGGACGAGAAAGGCGTGCCAGTAGCGACGAGCACGCGACCAATTGAGGGGGTCGCGCGGTGAGGACGTGGGAATGGGAATGAGGACGACGTCGTGGCCTCTGCGCTCAACAAAAAACTCAGTGCCAGCTAGGTGGCTTTCGACAGACGCGCTGGAAACGTCATCGTCGTGGTCGGGGGTGGCGGCAACGTGTTTGTCGGCGGGGGCGGGTTGGATGTCGGTCATGGTGGGAGGGGGGAGAAGTGAATTAAGAGGTTTTTTTTCCCGAAAATTAAAATACGAAAAGCCAGAAAATCCCGAGACAGGCCGCTCGCGATCAGCCGTGGCACAAAACGACGGAAAGGGCCGCTCCCAAGGATATTATACACGCAATGGGCCAAGAATACAGCAGCGTGACCCGGCGTGATCAGGAGCGAGGTTGCGGCTTTTCAATGCGGCGACGGCGGCGATGCACCTGCAAAGCTTGGCTGGAGCACAAAATCGGAGGCGTTGGCGCCTCCCGTCTTATCTGTGTGGCATAAGCTTTTGCCAAGGACGGGCGCCTGCACAGCAGAAGCAGCCAATCAGCGACGCGAAGAGCGGGACTAAGTTGCCTATTCGGTGCGAAGCGTGCTCGGCGTCGCCGACCCACCAGTAGGAGATAAGCCAGGAGGTGAGGACGCGCTAGCCGAGATAGTTAGGTCCAACCCGCAGGATCAGGTGCGCTGGCTCCAAGCACTTATCTTATCTGCAGCCTGAATCCAGGCAAACACGGGTACATCTCAGCGGCGCCCGCATCCCAGTATCACCATTATCATCACCACCACACACCACACACCACACACCACGACACCACACGTTCCACGCGCCACGCACCACCACCACATCGTTCTGACGCGCTTCCCCACACACATGTCGACGTGCCAGAGAATGCTTTCTCAACAGTTCAACATCACGGCGCGGATGCCGGGCAGCGCCAAAAAACCGAGTAGTATTGGCTCCGGCCTGGAGAGGCGACTGAGCGCCGACACCAGCGCTGTCGCTGTCGTTGTTGCTGCTGCTGCTGCGGCGGCTGCTGCTGCAGCTGCCGAGGCTGAGGCTGAGGGGACCGCTGCGCCAGACGCAACCCCGCAGACTCGCACGGCCGACGACTGTCCTCCAGGACCGGAGCCCCCTTCCCCCAAGACGGTGATTGTGGTGGGCGCAGGCATCTCCGGGCTCCGAGCCGCGGCGGTGCTGCGTCGCCACGGCCTCGACGTGGTGGTCGTCGAGGCGCGGGACCGCATTGGTGGCCGCATCTGTGCCAGCACTGTGCCTGGCAAGAGCCGTGATCTAGGTGTGTTTCCGCGTCGCATTTGCTTTTCTCGTTTTCCGTCTTGGTGCTGGCATGGCCCTGGCTAACAACCGAATCAACAGGCGCCGCCTGGATGCACGAGACGTCGCAGAACAAACTCGTCAAGCTTATCTCCAAACTCGGCGTCGAGTACTACTTTGACGACGGCGCCCCCCTGTACTACACCAACAGCGGCAAGGCCGGTGCCCAGTTCAAGGCCAAGAAAGTCGCCGACGAATTCGCCGACTATTGCGAGTGGTTCTACCACAACCACCCCGACGCCGCCGACCGCAGCGTGCGCGATTTTGTGCACGAGTTTGTCGACCGCCACGAGCTCATCACGGCCGACGAACGGCTCTGGGCCCCCCAGGCCACGCGCGAAGTCGAGCTGTGGCTCGCCACCAGCACCGAGCTCGCCTCCTCCAAGCACCTCAGCTACTTTGTCACCGAGCGCAACCTCTACGTCCTGCGCGGCGGCTACCAGAAAATCCTCGCCTGGACCGCCGACTCCATCCAGGACGCCGTGCGCCTACGCCACCACGTTCGCACCGTCGAATGGAGCGAGGACGGCTCGGCGCCGTGTGCCGTGGTCCTCGACCCCGACAGCCCCGAAAACCCGGGCCAGCGCCTGACCGCCGACGCCGTCATTGTCACGGCGCCGCTCGGCGTGCTGCGCCGCGACGAGCTGCTGACGTTCAGCCCGCCGCTGCCGGACGACACGCGCACCGGCATCCAGCGATTCGGGTACGGCGCGCTCGGCAAGGTCTTTTTCGAGTTTGCCGACGTGTTTTGGAGCAAGGACCACGACCAGTTCATGTTCTATCCCGAGCCGCCCGAGGGGCTGGCCGACGACAGCGACGCCGGCAGCGACAGCGACGACAACGCCTCGTCCACCTCGTCCGTCCTCGCCGACAACATCCTCGCGCACCCCACCGTCACCGTCAACACCTGGCTGATGTCCGGCAGCAAGGAGCTGTGCGTGCAGATTGCCGAGCCGCTGACCCAGCGCGTTGAGGCCATGGCCACCGACGACGAGCTCTACGCCTTCTTCAAGCCGCTCTTCAAGCTGCTGCGCACCGAGCCCTACAAGGCCCTGCCCAAGCTCGTCAGCGTCGAGCGCACCCAGTGGACCCGCGACCCCCTGGCCGGCTTCGGCACCTATTCGGCCACCAAGGTCGGCGACGAGCCTGATTTGTTCATCGGCGCCCTCGCCGCCCACAAGCGCAGCCGCCTGCAGTTTGCCGGCGAGCACTGCACCCACGTTGCCAACGGCTGCGTCCACGGCGCCTTTGCCACCGGCGAGACCGCAGCCGTCAACCTGCTGGACACCTTTGGCATCCCCTACGACGGCGGCGACGTTGTCAGTCTGCCCCCAGCCCCGGCGAGCACCATGTAACAAAGTGAGAGACAGCCCCGAGCCCATGGCGTCATCGCCATTGTCTTGACCTGTCTCGAGCGCGTCTGCACGGGCTGTGTGTCGCTTCTCCGGCCACCTCGTGCGGACTGCCGAACAGACCGGCGCCGGTAGCACGGCTGTGTTCTGTTCGTCCGCAACTTTCGTTCTTGGCGTGCCGGCGTGGGTGGCAGTCTCGTCACATCCCCGACCCGCTGTGCCTGGTTTGGCGTAATAGTAAACCACGGCAGTTTGTCCTGTTTTTTGGTGCCTGCGAATGAGCACAGTGCGTTGGTGTCTTATGGGCCCTGCACTGATCGCCGTTGGCACGACCTATCCTATCTATCTATCTAGTTCATTACATTTGCTTCATATTTTGCCGTAGACGTAGCCGGTCCACATTGGCACACCAGAGATACGTACTTCAGTGTCCATTGGTTTCAGCCGCCCCCTCCACTGAAGCTCTGGCTGTCCGCTGTCTTCTAGCTTGCCATGCGCACTGGGACTCTCCACCAGCTGTGCATCCCGCAGGCCCACCTGCCATCGCTCGTATCCCCCACGGGAATCACCGGGCTGGTCCACATGCAGATGTCCTAGAACTGGTTCGTGGCTGCCACCACTACTTCCTCGGGTAGCTCTGCTAGCTTGTCCTTGTACGTCTCTAGGTCTGTGTCTCACGCAAGCGCCAACCCCTCCACCAGTCCCACGCAGAACCGCCGCTCCTGGTCCAGGATCTCTGACGTGGCCGTATCTGTCTCCCGGTAATACATGCTCCATGGTACATCGCTCTGCATCACCATCTGCATCGCCACCCACCAACACAGCACGCCTCAGGGATTTGCGACGCCTCCCACTTGGCTGTCTTCTGGCCAAGTCTGTTATCCAGCATCGGATATGTGCGATCAGCAGGGATCCCCATACAGACATATCAGGCAGAACATACCAAGAAAATGTAAGCGAGCGGCGTAGAGAAAAAGGGGGAGGAAAGACAAACAGAGAAAAGAAGAAACTCAATCGCAATAGCCAAACGGCCAGGCACTGTATGTCGCTCACGCATATCTGTGTCCCCCACTAGATATTGCAAATGACGGCGCACCTATACATAGAACACGAACCCGGGCCACAGTGTCTACGCCGCACCCCACCAGCACGTCGGGGCCCGAACGGCACTTCTTCAGCGCCATTGCAGGATCCAAAATTGCGCCTATATGTCGTTCTCCCCTCCCGTCCAGCATATACACATCCTCCGCTCCCATCTTCCATGGTATCTCAAAGGGCCGGCATGCGTGTCCCCAGGGGCACACCGTACGCACATTGCTTTATTGGAAATTGGCCTCACGTACAGCGTAGAGCGTATCAAGTACAGCCTGCCACGTACATCGGTGTACCTACAATGAAACCCCGTGGCCGGGTCCATACACCTGCGTAAGGCGCCTACATCGCAGCGAGCCGGCCATCGTAGCACATTCTTGGTCAGCTCCGGACCATAAACACACTTGATCCCGCGTTCTAGGTATCCAAAGGCTGCCCTTCTGCGCACCAGAATTGCCTTTTTTGTCGACACCACCTTGCTGCAGCCAACGCCTACTGTTACCTAGCCCACCGCCGCTCAAATACGTCCCCCGCCGACATCTTGGGCAACCCATCTGTACACGCCATTTCTGTGGGGCTAGAGCCCCTGCTACAGGACGCCGCCCCGTTCTTTGCGCAAGCTGTAAGCTGAGACCCCGAAAGCCAGAATAGGTCAGGGAACCGGTACTCAATGTTATTTCACGTTCGTGTTTTCTTCATTTCTTTTGGAAGGTTCACGCAAGATTATGGTCTTTCTACCTAATCTCGGTACGGGCTCTCACGGTTTCCATCTTCAGTCGTGTTTTCAACTTATAACCAGTGACGAATGCGCCTCTTCCACTGGTCGTACTATAAAGATTAGATTTGAACGCGCCGAATTTTCGTCACGGCACAGCCTTACGTACATGGCATCTACAACCGTGATCGGTGCGCCAGCAGCACAGTGAACGATAGGCAAAGGCTCGTGGCAGCCACATGAGAAATGGCGTGGAGAAGGAATAGGGCCTCGCAAACTCATACACCTGTTCTGTTGTCGTTCCTGTTCCCAAAGGCGTACTATGCATCGGCCGTATTACAGGTGCTTTGCTCTATTTAACGTTAGTGTTGCTTTTTTTCTTTTTGTGTCAAGGGGAAAGCTACCTTTTTTCGTCCAAGGTGCCCATGTCTGTCGGAAACCTGATGTAGTCGCTTCTTGGACCACTCTCAAGCCATGGTGGAGGCAAATTTGCGCCTGGTCTAATACCGCCCCACCTTCGTCGAATGTTGGTCTTGAAAGTGCTCATGGCGCGATGGAATTCAAAGATCAAATAGATGACGGGCCGGAGGCTCCGTTTGATAAATAGGTGAAAATGAACCTACAAACACCTAGGGGTTTATTGGCACAGAGTGCACCTACCCATGAGGACTAGACATAGTGAGCGGATTCAGATGTTGTGAGTACCATTAGGGACTGTGCAACAGTACCCTGCAAACTACGTGTGCGCATTATATGATATATGACTTTCTTCGTTCTTACTATCGGCATATACGAGGGGTACGACGCAAAGCGAGCAGCAATGACAGGCTTAATGAGGCCAATTTTGTGGGAGTAACAAGTAAATAGGTCACCAAAGTTGATCCAGAAACAAGGTGAGAAGCGAAAAGAATTGGCACGGAGAAGAAATATGTCAGTAGGTCTGATGAGGCTCGGGGAGATAGCGGTAAAGGGATCACATAACACGAAGGGAGAACAGAGGGAAGCAGAGGGGGTAAGCAGTTCCAGACATAAAGACGATGGGGGTGGGAGGTTGGACCGGCGGACAAAATAGGGGAACGCTTTGCACTCTTACGGCGCTTGTCTTTGCTTTCTTCCATCCCTATTTCCTCACTACCCTTTCAGCTAGTTCCAGCATCCTCGCTTACAGCTTCCAGCTCCGCTCCCCGCCCCGGAGCCCGCAGCCCGTATTTACGAGATGGAACGGAGTTCAAATGTTATTGCAACGGCATTTTCCCGTGAGAAGATTACGGGCTTATTCAGTTCTCTTAGGGGGGGGTTATCCATTAGGATCTATGCGAAGGCACGCTGGACCCTGTTGTAAGCCACTCATCATTCGCCCCTGAGAAAGTAGCATCCGTGTCACCGCTCTTTATCTGTCGGCGTGCTAGGCCGACATACAACCATACAGTCAGTTCACAGCTTGCCTCTCTCTCTCTTGTTTGAGCCCGCCCATTTGGTATTAGTTACCGCCCATGCTCTTTTCGAAGATTCTAACCGTCATTCGTATATCCCAGATAGCGACAGAGAAATGGCAATGGCTACGGTCTAGTCTAGGAAGGCCGCTTCAGAGAGGACAGCGGCCACGGAGCCAGACACTTGCGCACAACGGGGGCGCCGAAATGACCTACTAGGACCCAATTGACCTGTCATTCTAGAATCAGAACAGCGAAGATGCACATTACGATTTTGAAATACAGAATCCACACTGCGTCTACACCTTGGGGTGGACTCCTTTGAGTCTCATTAGCATACGGCCACCAAAGTACCTGGCATACTCTTTCGCGATGTCCGATACCCTTGACTTCAGACGCTATGACCACGGGCTACAGAGGCATAGCAGATGGAGCCTTCCCTATGTTCTCTCCTTGGTTGAGGGCAGCTGGACCGCCAGGTATAAAAGGCCGCTTGGACGCCTTCATATCAGAGACAGACGCAAACACAACGTCAAACAGTCAAGGGAACCATTAACAAAATATCACCAAACATCTGTGATCAACACTTCTCCCACAACACCCACGTTCTGTCTTCCTCTGGCTTGATCGGCATCATGACAAAAAAGAGACATAACGAGATCGCAACAGACAAAGACATTTCATCCAAGTCACCAACCACATCGCCTACGATGCCCGACTCGGCTTCGTCATATGTATGCTATATAGACTTACCTGGGAACAGCTACAAGATTTCTCCACTAACATCTTTCAGTACAGTTTTGATGGGACCCCTTGTGGCACCGGCACTCGGCCACAACAGACGTGGATACTTGCATCCGAGGCAAGAGCGCAGCAGAATTCCATTACTCCGGCCAGGGGAAAGGAAAAGAAGTACCCCAATTATTATTTCAACTCAGAGGAGCTGGAGTTGCGCACAGAGGGTATCTGGACCTTGGTTGAGATCAAGAAGAGAAATAAAAAAACCAAGAAAGAGCTCAAAAAAGCCTGGCAGCATCATCCTTTGGTTCCTGGAACAAATACAGCCTTCGAAGAAAAAAAACCTGGGGCATTTCGGAGCGTCTACCAGAACGAAGACCCGAGATTCTTTGATGTCATGTATCATGATCCTAAGAAGCCGGTAATCCCAGGGAAGAAAGGCAAGGAAAGGTTTTCCTTAGCTAGGAAGCATGAGAGGAAGGCACAGTCGTCAGCCGGACCTAGCGAGGATACATCGACAAGCGAAAGAGAACGGGGTAGGGAGGGTGTAGGCGAAAACCGCGTCGAGGAGAGCGACCCGTCTCATAATTATTTTCGACCCCTCGCCAGCATTGACGAAGATAGGTAGAGGCTTTTGTTGTCGCAAATGATTTTAGTCAAATGTACTGGTCGCTCATCTTGTTTTTTGAATGCATTGATTTTCCTTTATGGTTGTTTCTGCGTCAAAAAGACATACATAATCACTTAGAAAATAATACATTTCATTGCTCAACATTAATCTCTTCGGCTAGACAAACCAACTACCTTTTTTTTGGTGAGTCAACTATTTGTTTAAATAGCGGCGAAAATGACTGAGATGAAGTGCCGATAGTGAAGTGCCGATAGTGAAGGACGTGTGAGGGCTGAAGCTGAAGCACGCTTGTGCTCTAAGAGATAATTAGTGCCTGTACCATCTGTTCCAGCCCTTACAAGTTAAGGCATCAGCTGTACCTTACGGTTACAGCACCTGTCGAAACGGTGGTTAGCCAGGGATCCTGCAGGATAACGGACGGCCAGATTAGGGCTAAGCCAACGGACCAGGAATGGGGGTAAAAGGTACCCCAAAATTAGCAGGGGATAGGGGCACAAAAAGGTCACCCGCCACTTTATTATTTGTGGCCAGATAATCCCTCAATCAATCACGCGTTCAACAGATGGCGTCTGTCTCTAACCGCCATCAAAGGCAGGTGACCATTTGTGCCCTAGGCTCCCCATATTTTGGGATATCTTTTACTCCTTATTCCCGCCTGTAAGCTCCAAGGACCCTAGCTAACCAGCGTCTCGACAACTATAGCTCTAAGCACCGAATACAGCTACCGCTGTCCTACAGCACCTACAATGTATCAACGTGTGTAATAGATCCAAAGCAGTGAATGGGAAATCTGATATCCGGCATTAGATGTACTGATTACACCAACTTTAAGATGTGTCATCTCCACGCGAGGAGACGCCGACGGTGTGGCATAGCGATAATGGCCGTTTGCGCTCCGGCCAACTGTGCTTCGTCTACACTAGGTAGTACGGCGCTAGAATAGGGCTGGCCGTTGGAAACAGCTTTCTTCAGGGATCACGGTCCAACTGCGCAGCGAGTAGAGACATCCAAGGCATGAGGGGCTAAAACCTGAATCCAAAGGAAAGCAGTCATTACATATAGCAAAAGCGTGCTAATGCCGGTGAAAAGGCTGTACATGCTGAGCAAAGTTGAGTGCGCCACTACGAGGGATAGATGATAACAACTTTCGAGAAGGTCACAGGGACTGTCGTACAACTATCCATAATCTTCATATACGACGTTAGTTGGGCCATAAACGGACTCTGGGCGGGGGAGAGGAACAAAGAACAACTTAGGGATCAACACACAAGACTTGGATATCTTCAAGGGCCGGTCAGACGCGAACGGAAAACCTTGGATAATAATGATCGATTGGTCAGGAAAATGACTACAACAAAGCGATCAACCCTCCTTCTAGGTCCTTTTGCAGAGTCATCGGCAGACCTTGCCGCTATTCCTTCCAACTGCAAAATACTGCAGGGCATGCTGCACAGTTAAACCCTCGGCAGCAAATACGATGATATGAACAGAGCTGCAATCTCTCATAGATGTTCGCAGCTAGGTCAAGGAGTCCGGAGGAGGACAGGTACGGAAAGTTAACAGCAAGGCATACACGAGTTTGCCCGAAATATAAGACCCCCACCAGAAACTTGGCTGCTCATCACAAAACTCGAGCATCACAAATGGTGTAGACGCCCACATACTTTATCCATCGGGCGCTACGTAGGTCAAGTTTACCACGCAATAGGGCTTCTAAGAGGATGTCCTTACCAAAGCGCTGTAAAAACTGGGGTTGGAAGGTAGGTAATCAACGCATATGGAATTCTTAGATCTGCCAAGCGTCGTTATGCAATCATGCATGGGAGCTTAGGACCAACCGTGCGTTGTAGGTTCAAAATTTTCTTTGTTTTAAATTTGGGTTAGCTTACAACGGGCGATGCACGAAAGTCGAAGACAAAGGCGACAAGAAACGCCATGTTGACGCATGCGTGCGCCCACTTCGCGATTGGCAAAAGATGGCACGTGGCCCATATCGTGGAAGCCGCATTTATATAAATCGTTACTGACTGCCAATCCAGATGGAATTCGTTTCGATCGTGCCAAATATTCACTGCGAGTTCTCTATCATCGTCTTATCTTCACCCACCTATTCACTCGATATTAACCGCTTTGAGCAACTTGTTGCAACTATGGACCATCCTCAAGACCAGGTGGAAAATAGCTACGGTCCCCTGGACCTGACATTTCTTGAAAAGGAGCTCAAGAAAGAATCGAAAGATTCTGATTCTGATTCAAAGCCTAGTCCAATCTGTGAGGGACAGTTGCCCTGCGCCATGATTTGGTTCACAACAACTCTCAGATCCGATAAACACCCAAACCTGAAAGGGTTAGAATTGGCAACGGTTCTGATTCAACAGTGTATATTGGGCGAGATACATGAGAAAACGAGAGATCTTAGCTGGGTTCTATGCGAGTGGTTCTTCGAATGCACAAAATACTTCCCATCGGGCCATCCGTGGCAGCTTGCCTTGGTTCATTGCTTCAATATCATCGAAAAATGGTCTGAGAAAGCAAAAGATAAAAATCTCAAGGTATGTTTAGCCAAACACCAACTTCATCAGTCTCGATGGCGCCTTTGTTTATTTTAACACGTATATATAGAAGTGTTCATACACTTTCATAAGACATTTCTACATCAACTACAGAGATTTTCTTCATGGTATGCTCCAAAATCCAACAAGAGATTTCAGCTACCAATTTTTCCAAACGTTAACGCGTATAGACGAACGATCCGATTGTGACGACGAGGCAATATACAAGCGGTCGTTTCTAGCTCGGGTGTATGCTCGGGCATATGAACAAGGTACCATATCAGGTTTCCAATACGCTATATGGGATATTCGGGAAGCGCTTGAGTGGATACCGACCCAAGAGACAGAATGGTGTCCTTGGCTACGCCAAGAGCTTCTGATAACATGTGAATGGTTTCTGTTCAACTCTAAACCCATCTACGAGGTGATCCTGGACGAGGCCACACCCGAGGATAACGAAGACGCCAGAATGTTTGCACTTGGATGTTATGACACTGAAGGTGACGAATTCAGAGAAAGGTACGGATCGAAGATAGGATTATTCAGCAAAGAGCGGTGGCATATGTGGAAAACGCATCTCCAGCTCATCATGGATATGTTCGAGAAAGAGATGGACTCTGAAGTAAAGAGCACAGTAGTCAGGGCCCTCACAAAAATGGAAAAGGTCGAAGCAAATGCCAGGGCCTTTGCAATAAAGAAGGCTGAAGCGGATGTCAACGTTCTCGCAAACGAAAAGGTCGAGGTGGATGCCAGGACCCTTGCAATGAAAAAGGTTGCAACGGATTCCAGGGCCGTTGCAAAGCAGCTATGGCTCATACTGAACGAGTATGGTAAAGAGATGGATTCTAAAACAAAGCGCATGGTAGATAAGGCCCTCGCAAATACGGAAAGGGTCGAGGAGGATGCTAGAGCCATCGCAAATATGGAAAGGATTGGAGCGGATGTCAGGGCCATCGCAACTTTGGAACTGGTCGATGCAGATGACAAAAGAAGGAGGAATAAGAAGGAGGAAAGGAGAAGAAGAGCAAAGGGGAAACCGGTGTCAAGCGATAGAGATGGGGGAAAGACAAGTAAGTGAGGCATGGGAGAGAGAGCATATTGCTACACTCAGTGAGCAAACAGCAAACGACACTAAGAAAGGAAAAGGGCATGCGATTGTAGTAGTCAGTTTTATATTATTATATTGCTTAACATTTGGTCTCATTTGCCACAGTACAATGTGCGTAGTATCACATAAACTTCTTAAGACGGTAAATTCAAGTGCAGTAACAGCCTCGCTTGTGATACTAAAAAATACATCACTGGTTCACAAAGTATATACTGATGCAAGACTCGTGTACGAATTGTAACTACTCCGCCAGCGATTATTCTGGCCTTCTTCATGTTAGAGCTAGTGAAGATGATACTGGCAAGAAGCACGCAAAACGCAGGTAACGAAAGAGAGGCTAGCCGTGATAGAATTGCCAGGAATATATTGCAGACCCTGCTAGTTAGGGTAATGCTGGCCCGACGCAATAGCTGATTATTTTGCAATAGAATACGCAGGTGGTTGGAGTCTGGTGATAAACTTTTTAGTATCAAATCACGGCAGATACAGTCCTGGCACGTAGTTAGATGGGGCATTGTGTGGAAAGCGTGGTGCAGACAGCGCGCTTGTGTCTCCCCTGTTCTGACATTAAACATGCTATAGTGAAGCGGCAAAGGACATGAAACCGGCCCCTTGGCCTAATGGTAAGGCGTTGCTTTCCGGTGGCAAAGATTCTGGGTTCGAGTCCCAGGGGGGTCGATTTTTTTTTGCCGTGGATTTATCGAGCCTTTTTCGGTTTTTCTACTTACTGCCTGTTAGATATGTCAAACTTGTCAAATAGTAACAAGGGATATTATATTTACTAAACAGGATAGAAATCCAAGTAAATATAGAGCCTCTCCCCAATATGTATATACTAAATACCTGCTTTCTCAATAACTATTTGGCTAAGGACAGTCAAAAGTGCAAGGGTAGTCAGGTCGCGTTGATATGCTAATCGTCGTCTGGAATTGGAAACACCTGCATATTCCTAGCTAGTATGGCGACACCGAAAATAGAGCCCCGAACAGAGCACTGTCAGTTATAGCTTAGCTTTCAGAACCAAATCGTCTTGGCGAGATTTCTCCGCCAGCCTCTTCCATCTCTCTATTTTAAGCAGCGGCATCTTAGACCATATATCCAGCCACTTGTCGTCAAATGGTGCAAGTGTTCGGCCAGTGGTCCCAGGCAAGGGGTCACCAGCAACGTGGCGAAGAAACTCCAGATATTCGGAGTAGTTCGGGGCAATCGAATAGTAGGCTTTCCCGCCAGAAAATTCTGCTACACGCTGCCGCTCCCAACGCCGCTGTTCGTCTTTTGCTGGCAGCGGGTTGCCCCCACCAGCCAGGAGTCTAGCCACAGCCACAGCTTGATATTCGTACGCCCTAAATGTGAAGCCACCGCCAAGCTGGATAAACGAAGCACGGTTAACACACAATTGTGTCTGAATTCGAATAATTCTGAAAGTTACTTACCATGCCAACAAAAGCTAGACTCGAGTCTTCAATGTCCCAAGTATGCTGATACACACCTGGCAGCCGCCGGTTCGCTCTTTTAATCCGATCTTGCACCTGTGGTAAGAACGGGAGACTAAACGTGTATGATGTTCCAAACACGATGTAGTCAACATCGTCGATCTCGATGCCGTCCGACAAGGTGATCTTGCCTGTTTGAGAGTCAAACTTGGATATCTCCTTGATGATTTGAATTCTTGGGTGGTCAAATGGTGCCAGCCCGAAAGCAGGTGCTGGACCTGAGCGCAACGACACATACAAAGGGCGCTGCGCTACTGACAAAATCTCATGAACAATTTCATGTGCTGACACGGAGCCACCAACAACAATGACTTTCTACAAGACAAGTATTAGCAGCGGGCTGTATGAGTTCCATACACCAGACTGACATACCTTTCCGGCATACTTGTTGGCAGAGCGAAAGTGTTTGCTGTGGATGACTTTTCCAGGGAATGTTTCATCGTAATCGATTAAGCCGGGAATGTTGGGAATCCAAGGTATGTTATAATGGCCGGTTGCGACGACCAGGGCGTCGAATGTCTCTTGCCACCAGTAGTTCTTCGTAGGTAACTCTTTACGCAGTGTTAGCAGCCATTCACCGCCGACTTTTTCCGCCCGTTCAACTGTTGTATCTAGCTCAAGGAGTTTCCTATGGCCACCGCGCTCAAATATGCCCTCTGTCCACGACCGAATGACACTATGGTGGCGGAAAGGTGCGTCGTTTCCATATTGCTCTAGAATACGGCCTGAGAGAGTGTCTGGAAAGGGCTCCTGAGAGTAGCTCATAAGCGAGGGAGTGATATTGCTGTGAAGATGCTCATGGAGCGCCGTGTCTGAGAACCGGGTCTGGTACCCATTGACAGCTTCCGACTTTGCCGTTTCCGCAGGGAAACGAGATGGGATGGCAATGGCCTCATCAGCAATGCCGTCAATGAGTTTGCGAAGTGAGGGAATGGCTGCTGGAAGATGCGGAGTGTAGACCCTACCAACCGAGCAAAATAGGCGTTAATATCAGTTACAAAGAACATTTGTTCTGACAGCTTCAAATCTCACCATGTCCCGCCTACGGCAGATCGGCGGTCAAACACGCGGATCGTCTCAAATGCCTGCTCCTTGACAAGTGCGTCTGTAGCAATTGCGCCAGCCGGGCCGGCCCCGATCACCGCAACTCGTTTCGCTTTGTCTGCCATGATCTACCACTGGAGTCAATGAGTGGTAGGTCTACCTATAAAATAGACAGAAGTTATACCATACGTGGAGCAACACGGATTCTTAAATAATCCCCATCGGCGATGGTTTCAATTACTCTACTATTGCGTGTGGCATAACGTCTTCGGTGATAGTGAGCACGTAACTTGATGAATTATGCATCCACTATTCCCTTCGTGAGAATGGCATCTTATTTTTAAACGAATTAGATTGCATTATGTATCTGACAACGTTGCAACAGAAGCGCGCCGATAAGAAGCTAGTACAAGTACAATATAAAATAGGCCGGAATCCTCCAGAAATGCTGAATTTTCCTATCCTAGTAAGGTTTCGGGAGATTTTGCGTTTGGGAAGCGAAGGCGGGTTCTTTGCAGATGGCCTCTCCAACTAGCGCTGTCCCACAGCAGGAAAAATAGCGCAACCAGCCGTGAATTCGAGAGCATGAACGATGTGATCAGTTAAGAGGGCAGATTCCTAGCGAGAGTGGATGACAGCCATGATATCCTAGTCATGGCAGCGTTTTTCAGCACAGTATTGATGCAAACAACCCCACGCAACGTTTGGGTCTTGCGAGTAATCCTCTAGATAAACTTTAAGACACAATTTAGCCATTTGTGTCAATCCATGGTGGCGCATACTGTTCACTACACTAGTCGTTCTAGACTCGCTCTCTGTTTGAGGTCAGGATACAGCTGAATAATGGTGAGTACCCCGTACACTAGTTACACCGTACGCATTGTGTGTGGATGGTTTGCTAGACATCGCCATCGCTGTGTATAATGGGAAAGTGGAATGCATTTATGTACCGTCCAAGATGTCTCTTACTGGTGATGCTGTGCCTACAAAAGAGCTTTTGGTAGTCCTAGAGCCGACAGATACGATATTCGCAAGTAGCGTAAGTCGGTCTAGAGAACCCGTTATAAGTCGCGGTTTTCTGGTCATTTAGAACGTTGGATATTATTTATCCAAGTTACTAGGCTCGGCTGGTAGTGGTCATGTACCACTAGTAGCAGCTTTTAGCAGCTCACCTGTCAATATTCCACGAGCGTGGTGGCAAATACTAATCCACAAGGAGGCCCAGAACTTCAAGAAGGTGGCCGCATATCTGAGATGAATCTCAGCCAGACGATGCCGTGGCCGTTATAGTTATATCATGATTATTTTTTCACTTGGTAACTCGATGAGAACGGAGTCCACATCAAGATCAAAGCCAGAACTGTGCCATGAGCTAAATTGATCAGGCACGACCAAAAAAAACATATGCAGAACACTTGCCTTACCATCTTTGAGAGTCTTTCTGAATCTCATCCCGAACGGCGTCTGCATGATTGATGGAAGGTTATGGGGCTTCGTCAGCCTGGTTCCAAGACCTTTGTCGATGTCACCCAGCCGTAGTGTTTGCGCGTAGATTGACGCTGCTTTGAAATTCGGAGTGCTCAAGTCCTTCTGTTTACAAATATAAAAGCATAAAAAAAAAGCTAGTTTTGGCCTGCCCACGACAAAAATTGAAACAAACAGATGCTGATTCTGTTGTGAAACTCGCTCTGATGCTGTATGTATTCCCGAATAACACGCTTTTTGTCTGACTTATTCCGGGGATGGCAAATGTCGTGAAGTAGTTGGTGTCGAGAAGTCAGAGGCTTAGCACTATTTTGCTTCTATATTCGTACAGTCTCTAGTTGGGATCTTTGTCGATCTGTTTTTTTTTGAGGATTTCACTCTATCAGTGAAAGATATCTAACCTACAATGTGGGGAGATTTTATCGTACCGCTGCAGTGGGCCAGATCTAGAATACTTCAGGATCGTTGTGTAAGAGGCTTCAAGCAAAGAAGTCTGCTAGCATCCGTCCGCCATTTTCTAGATGTCCTTTAGTGATATTGGGGCATACGACAGCTAATATTCAAGAGCGATTAAGCACAATCCAGGACTAGTCGTGTCGGGAAAGATGGTATCGAGTCTGTGAGGTGGACAACCTGTATTCCCCAACGTCGCTCTCTGTATTACAGTGATCTGAAGAGTCCATTATTGGTATGGTATGCGCCGAAGTTATTCCTCAACAGCAATTGTGAATAGAATGGCTAAGGGTACTGTGGTAAAGAAATAGTGCTAGAGCTTGCCTGGACATTGCGATAAAGATAGTTATATGGAAGGGAGATCCGTCGTATAGAGAAGCAAATAGATTTTATTGGCAATGTAGTTCACACGACGGTGAAATGGGGACTCGATAGTTGCACCAACCTGTAATGAGTAAATAATTAAATAGAAGAAAAAAAGCCTTGGTAGAAGGTATTCACTATTTCAGGTACAAATTAAAAGGAAATAAACGCACTGTAATTAGTTACCTGATTAGTAAGAGAGTGCTGCCTAACGCTACATGTGTCTGCTTATCATGACACTAGATTCGCTGACATGTCGCAATACAGCCCTGAAATCTCGTAACCGTACTGATTATTTTCCTCGTTCCCACAAACACAAATCTGTGAGTGTTTCCAATAAAGCTTTCAAGCGACAATTAAGCCCTTGACCCAAATTCTAAACCAATAAAATGGCATCTGGAACAGGGTTTTCTGTTGTATCTACTACCGGGGCATTCGACTTAACACCCGCCTTCGAGGAAGCCGTTCTTCGCATCTTCCCTTCAAGCCTCTTCCTTGTTGTAGCCCTGCAGCGTTTCATATGGCTGGCAAGACAGCCTCGCAAGACCGCCAAGAGCCACCAGCAAATTGTAAAAGTGGCAAGTGACATCCACACCCTCCGTCTAGTTGATATACAAACAGGGGCAAATATACTAATAAAATCGGTTCTGGCAGGCGTTGATCGGTGCGTACACGGCCCTCCAACTTGCTGTGCTGTTATCCTGGGCGTTGCGTGGAGAGAGGCAGCCGTTATCTCACCTGCGGACACCAGCCTCTGTACTCACCTTCGTCGATGGGTTCCTCCTGTTGTTCTTATCGCACGCCGAACATACACGTTCGGTACGACCATCAACCATTATCAATGTGTATTTATTTCTCACTTTACTCTTCGACTGTGTCATTGCTAGAACCATTTGGCTAAACGACCATGACTCTACTGTCTCGACCCTTTTCACCTCCGGTGTCGCGATCAAACTTCTTGTCTTGGTATCAGAGGCCTGGGATAAGAGATCAATACTTCTGCCCCAGTACCAGCACCTCTCGCCAGAGACAACTAGTGGAATCATGGCACGGGGTGTCTTTTGGTGGCTGAACTCGTTACTGCGAACTGGGTTTGCTTGCGCTCTCACCGATCATGATTTGCTCCCTATGCATGACACCCTAACGGCACGAAAACTACTCGCCAAAGCACAAGTATCCTTTAGCCCCCCACACTCTTCAACCTCTCATTCCCTGGCGTTCTCAACACTCTGGGCAACCAAGCACTTTTTTCTGGCTGGTGTGGTACCTCGGCTGGCATTGGCAGCCTTTAGGTACACGCTGCCATTTCTCATCACCAGGACGACGTCTTGGACGGTCAATGAGCTAGAGTCAGACGCAGTGGGATGGGGACTGACGGGTGCATGGTTCGTGGTCTTTCTTGGACAAGCTATCGCCAACGGCTTCTATTATCAGATGACATATCGCTTTGTCACTGCCATTCGCGGCAGCCTATGTAGTCTGATCTACACCAAGACGCTGGATGTCAGTAGCGCGGCACTCGATGAGTCTGTGGCAATATCGCTCATGTCCACAGACACAGAGAGCATCTGTCAAAGCGCTGCTACGCTGCACGAGCTGTGGGCGTCGCCCATCGAGTCTGCTGTGGCTATCTTTCTCCTGTACAGACAACTTAGCCTTGCTGCTTTGGCCCCGGTGGTAGTCACCCTTATCGCGACATCCGGTATGCTGTGGCTAGCTCAGTTCATTGGCACAGCCAAGAAGAAATGGATGAGGGGCATCCAAACGCGTGTTGATATGACGACATCCGTTCTTGCAGCCATGAAGGTAGGAAGACGGTTAGGACCCCAGGTCCGATAGATTGTCGATCCGTGCAGCATTAATTAGATTTTTGCAGGAAGTCAAAATGCTGGGCTTGTCAGATATTGTCTCCCAAATGATCCGAAACCTCCGCATTACCGAGCTGGATCTATCAAAACAATACCGTAGGCTCCTTGCCATACAAACCTTCATTGGTAGGTGCTTAGTTGCTAGTTATTCCATGCTGCCTTAACAACACCATACAGTGGACTCTGATGCAGACTATTTGACACTGACTATGCTGACTATTTTGATCGGGTAGCCATGAACACGGCGACCATCGCTCCGTTGGCGACCTTTGCTACCTTTGTGATTACTTCCAAGAGCACTGGCCAGCCCTTGAACACGGAGTCTGCGTACACCTCGCTTTCTCTAATTTATCTCTTGTCGGCTCCAGTGGTCGTTGTATTTCGCACGATTCCGTTTGTTAGTGCAGCGCTCGCGTGCTTTTCTCGCATTCAACAATACTTGCTGTCAGAAAGCAGGCCCGATCACAGACAGCCCCTGCGCGAGTGGTATCGCCAGGAACACCATAATCACCACCTAGGGCAAGTTTTAGAGGAAAGAGAGGTTACGCTTGTTGTGATAACGGGGGCCTATTTCGGTTGGATTTCAGGACAGCCAGATATCCTCCACGACATCACTATCCATATACGCCGGTCCCGTTTCACCTTTGTCGTCGGCCCTGTGGGCTCAGGCAAGAGTACCCTAATGCGGGCGATTCTGGGAGAAGTGCCGCTCCGCGCGGGCTCCATTTACGCCGATACTATTGGCATTGCGTTTGTCGGCCAGGAGCCCTGGATCCAAAATCTAACGATACGGCAAAATATACTAGGCAGTGCTAGCTACGACGAGGAGTGGTACAGAAGAGTGGTCTCTGCGTGCGGCCTGCAGCGCGACATCTGCGAGCTTCCCGGCGGAGACGCCACCAAGGCAGGGAGTGCGGGCTTTTCGTTGAGCGGCGGTCAAAAACAGCGGCTTGCGCTGGCCCGGGCAGTCTACTCCAAAGCCAAAGTTGTCTTGCTGGACGACGTGTTCGCAGGGCAGGATGCCGCGACTGAGGAGCATGTCTACGAGCATTTGTTTTCCGAGACAGGCCTCTTCCGGCAGGGAAGTATTACAGTTGTTTGTGTCACGAATGCCATCCATCGACTCGCCTATGCCGACGATGTCGTCGCTCTGGATATCAATGGCCATATTTTGCACCAGGGTTCATTTGCTCTGCTGCGGTCCGATACTGATTATTTACACGGGTTAGCCGTGGTGCAGAACGGACCGAAGAGCGCCCAGGACGCAGCTACACCGTCCAGGCCACAAGGAAACCAAGCCATTTCCCACGCTAGATCCTTCAACGAAGCAGATCAACTCAGCGATGACCCTGGGGCTCCTGGTCGCGTCCTTGGTGAGCTGGCTACCTATGGCTATTATCTCGGCACCGTCCCTCTATGGTACACGGTATTGTTTGTGGCCCTCGTAATTCTTTACGCCAGTGGATTTCGGATGACGGCCCTTGTGCTCAGCTTCTGGACGAGCACAACGGACAAGTCGGGCCAAGCAACCAACGACTACTACCTTGGAATGTACGGAATACTCACTGGTCTCGCCGCAGTTGGCATCACTGGAGCCGCTTACTTCTTCCTTGTTGTCATGGTACCTTTGAGCTCCGAGGTACTTCACAGGCGGCTGCTTCAATCTGTTATAGACGCCCCTGTGTCCTTCTTTGCACGTACTGACTTGGGAGTCACCACGAATCGCTTCAGTCAAGACATGTCGGTCATCGACACCGAGCTGCCCTTCGCCCTGGTTGATTTCTGCGTCAACTTTGCCCTTATTATCATGTCGGTCATTCTGATGTGTGTCTTCTCTGGGTACTTTGCCGCCATCCTGGTTCCGTTTGTTGCTTTTTGCGGACGTGAGTTTAACTGCCTTCTTTAAGTCCCTTATACTATGGCCCAAAAATATAAAAGGATGTACTAACTCTCGGGCTGCTACCTGCACCGTCCAACAGTGCTGCAAAAGTTTTATGTGAGGACGTCTCGCCAGATCCGGCTTTTGGATCTCGAGGCGAAGTCCCCTCTTTTCACGCAGTTCCTCGATCTTATCCAGGGTCTCTCTACAGTGCGTGCGTTTGCGTGGGGACCACGATTCATTGAACAGTATTTGGAGCTCCTTGACACATCACAACGACCTTTTTACCTGCTTTTCTGTATCCAGCGGTGGCTAGGCCTAGTGCTTGACCTCATGACCGCCGTCCTTGTCACACTTATGATGGTCCTGGTAGTCAAGCTTAGGACGCAGCTGTCGCCCCAGTATGTGGCTCTGGCCTTTGTTCAGATCATGACGTTCGGCCAGTCACTGGCCCACGCCATCCAGGACTGGGCGCAGCTCGAGACTTCTTTCAGTGCTGTGGCTCGCGTCAAGACGTTTTGCTCTGACACGGCTTCGGAAAGTCTGCCCGTGGAGATGGATGCCACTCCTGGGATGTTGGAGATGGAGATATCTGGGAGCTGGCCGACACATGGCCATATTTCCATAGAGAACCTCGAGGCCTCGTACGACGCACATGGTAATGGCGGGCCAGTTTTACACGGCGTGTGCCTTGAAATCCCCGCTGGTACCAAGGTTGGCATCTGTGGTCGCAGCGGGAGCGGCAAGAGCTCCCTTTTAGGCTGCTTGCTTCGCCTCCTCGAAGTCAGTCCAGGTTCACGCATCACTATCGATGGAGTTGATATTACAAGACTACCAAGGAAGACAGTACGTGCCGCTGTAGCTGTTGTGCCTCAGCAACCCTTCTTTCTTAAGCATACCAGTCTTCGCGACAATCTTGTCGCCCTTCGCCGCCAGCCACATGAGATTGATGACGACAACATCCTTCAAGTTCTGCGCCGGCTCAAGATGGACGATGTCGTGGATCGACTGGGGGGTCTTGATAGTCTACTTGACGCCGACCGGCTGTCCCAGGGTCAGCGGCAGCTCCTCTGCATCGCTCGCGCTATGCTGGCAGGCAAGCGCATCGTTCTCATTGATGAGGCCAGTAGCAACGTGGATGAACGTTCTGAGCGGATTATTAGAGATGCTATGCGCGAACAGTTTGCCAGCTGCACCGTGATTGCCGTTGCACATCGGCTTGGTGCTATTGTTGACTTTGATCGTGTTGCCGTCATGGGTGGCGGCCGCTTACTAGAATGGGACAATCCACAGGCTCTTCTGAACCGAGACAGCGAGTTCAAGCGTCTTTGGGACCTTGGGGCCGACTAAAGTGGCGATGCCACCATTATTAGTGTTCGCCTAGGAGCCACAGAATCAAGACACATCACGTACACCATAGAGATGTAGCACGCTTGGGAGAAGCATCATATGATTTCAGTTGAGTTTAGTTAACGTGAATGGAAATATTAAATAATTATATCTAACGATATCTTTAATGCACAGTGTGGCCAACGGCTGATGTAGCCCTGTCACTTTCGCTACCTTTTAAATCATACCTAACTCCTAAGCAAATGAATTCAATCCCGATAGTGTATCTCTAATGCAAGAAAGACCGAAGACGTCATATGTGTGGAGGCAATTCTGCAATTCTCTTATAGAGATGGCCTCAAAGTAGATATGCAGAAACTACTGTGTCCCGTTAACATGGTCCGCAGAGGCCGCAGCCTCGATATCGGTGCCAGCTTCTTTGCGGATTTTCTCGATCTGCTCCGGCGGCGGAGCGACCCAGGTCGAACTCTTCATGGGGCTCACGCGCTCCAAATACATGGTATCGATCTCTTCCAACGTGCGGCCCTGGCCCTCGATGACGAAGAAGTAGACGATCAAGCCACCTAGCACGTTGCATCCAGCAAACACATAACCATAGCGGAAGTCAATGTCCTTGGTGATAAATGGCGTGAAGAAGGCAAGCAGGAAGTTCCACAACCAGTTGCTCGCGGTCGACAGCGCCATACCTTGGGCCCGATATCGAGAGGGAAAGATCTCAGCCATGATGGTCCAGATCATGGGACCCCATGTGGTGGCGAACCCGAGAATGAAGAAGCAGGCAAAGACAATCATGGCGATACCGGCAGAGCGGGTGTTTTGCGGATTCTCACGGTCAAGCGAAAAGTGGCCGACGGAAGCAAAGATGAGGAAGCAAATGAACATCCAGGCACTTCCCGTGAGCAGCGACTTGCGGCGCCCGTAGTGCTCGACAATGTACAGACCGATGAATGTGACCACAAAGTTGATCGTGTTGAGGATGATCTGGGTGATGTAGCTGTCGATGCTGACCGACTGGAAGATGGTCGTTCCGTAGTAAAAGAAGTAGTTGGCACCAGCTAGGGGGTCCTGTTAGTTGGTCCGAATACTAGAAGGGATACAAGGGGGGATATATGACTTACTCAACTGCTGGAACATCTGCAGACCGACACCAAGCATGATACGGTACATCATGCGAGGGGCGCCAAACATCTGGAAGAATTCGGTGACGGCGTTGCTCTTGATCGTCTTTTCGGCACGAAGCTTCATTTCGATCTCAGCAATCTGGGACTCAATGGCCCAGTGGTTGCTGGGCGCACCATAGACACTGCAGAGGGTTTCCCGTGCACGTTCCTTGTGGCCTCTGGCGTAGTCGTAACGTGGTGTTTCCGGGAAAAACAGAATGCCGACGCCAAGGACAATGGTGAAGATCCAGCCGAGGCCGATGACAATACGCCACGAGGCCGAGCTGTCGGGGTGGTGCTGGACGGTGCCATAGTTGAAGGTAGCGGCCAAAAAAATACCGAACGTGATAAACAGCTGGTATGTGCACACCATGGCACCACGAATCCATGGCGGAGCGGTCTCGGCCTGATACATGGGGACCAGCAGAGACAGGGAGCCCACACCAAGGCCAGCTACAAACCGACCGAGCATGACCTGCACCCACTTGTCTTGGGCGGAGATCTGGATGATAAAACCGACGGCAATAATGAGATTCCAAAACGAGATGGTGTATTTGCGGCCGATGCGGTCGGCAATGGGAGCGGAGATCAGAGCACCGATCAATGTACCGATGGACAGGAGACCGACAATCAGACCGGACCGAACAGTGCTAAAATGCGGCCCATCTGGACCATCTTGGCCGAAGCGTCTGAGATAGTCGGGCATTTCAAGGAAACCCGAGATCTGGCCGGTGTCGTAGCCGAAGCTGTGAATTTGATGTTAGTGGACTCAGATCTAGATGCGATCCAGGAACTTCAATCGAAGGTACATACAGAAGGCCTCCCATGGAGACAAACAATGCCACAAGCAGAGACCGCGCTGTTATCCGCCGAAGCGGAGAGTAGTCTAGTGGAGCAGACGTCGGAGGGGGAGTTTTGTTCCAATTGGGGGAATTGGGATTGTGCTGGTCGAATGACACAGTCATTGAGATGGGTGACGAGAAGATCGCCATGATTGATAGTGATTGCTTGCAGTGCAAAGCAATGGATGGAATGACTCGGTGAATGAATCTATTTGTTCTATGAAGAGACAAGTGATGCAAAGGACGAGATCGACGAAAGAGCGGCAGAGCACCACATATTTATCTACAGTGCGTGGCATGAGTAAGGCCGATGTCAGGACAAATGTCATAACCTTTAGGCTCGGGGACGTGTGGAGAGCCGCATCTCACGGTACGGTTTTTCTGGCAGTCCGGTAGGCCCGGAAGCTGCCCATGGGGTCTGAAGACTTCGAATTCGGCCCGTCCTGTAGTCAGGTGGTTGCCCCATACGAGTACGGCGCAGGATGAGGGCGATGGGGGCTACTGAGGCTCACCGTCTCCGCATAATTCCCAGTTCGGCCCCGGGGCAAAGAGGCGAGTGGCGTGACGTAAGTGGAAGTAATAGTCTCCATGTGCGCACAAGACACGGGGTTTTTGAGTGGGAGCCCCAACACCCCTGATTTCCTGGCCAATGAGGGATAAAGGGCGAGAAAACGATCAGCGGGAAAGATCCGTGTTGACCTGCAATTATCAAATTGTAGGTCCAGTTGGAAAGTTGAAAGGCTTGCCCACGAGGAGTTCGCAGGGCGGGTAGGGCACTTCAGGATACAACTCGAATCGACGTCATGCAAGGGTAGGCCTGTTTGTGGAAAAAAGGCTGCCTTGGTTGTGTTCCAGAGGATAGTGAGATGAATGACGAGGCATATCTGGGGAGAGCGGCAGGAGGCAAAGCAGGTGTCACAAGCAGTGAAGAGTCTGCCCGACGCTACGACCGGTCGGCGGATGAGACGGAGCACAGGAGCGCGAGGTTCGATATGCCCGGAAATGCCTGTGAAGCCCACAAAAGTACGGCCGACGTCATTGACTGTGAGTGAGGTCCGCTTTTCGTTAGTCATCATTTCTTTGTGCGGTACTGTAGCGCCACAGTTGTGGCTGCGATAGCCACGTGCTGCAACAGCGAAATATTTCCGTGTCAGAGTCTTCACTGACGAGATCTGCTTGTCATCTTTCCAGGTGCTTCTGCGTCTATACCCGAATCTCTGGAGCTTGCCCTCGTACGATGGGTCGAAGGGTAGCTTCGCGACATTTCGATGGTTCAGATTTCCTTCCAATCAAGCTGGTCGCCTCGACGAACCCCCCCGAACAATTGCTATCATCTTACATTCATGTACACCGTATTCGTATTTGTATTCGTGTGTAAAGGGCCGAAGAACAACCATAGCTTGTGGATCTCGGAGGCCCGTCTCCATAAAATCTGACTAGTTGTCTCGCATTTGTCGTGCACGAATACAATTCTAGCAACTAGCTCTCAATCAGGATTCCATCGCCTCGGCGCGGAAGCTTGAACCGGCCAACATTCCTTTTTTGGCACCTGAGAGCTCGGAACATACGAGAACGTGTGTAAGGGCCGTGCACCGGCAGTCATTCCGTGACGGTCTGAATGCAACCCATCCACCTGGTAGCTAAGCAAAACAAAACAATGGACCCGCACATGACGGAAGCGTTCTAGGCGCTATTTCAGTGCTATCTCTTCGCTCGTCCCCGTAGCTACCCCTTTACCTCCCGTTCTTCTGCTCGCCGTCAGCCACAGGGTATCTCTCGTACTTCCAGGTGCTGCCGATATGGTCGTCGGGCAGTTTGGCGCGGCCAGGTCCGTAAATGCGTTCCCGGAGTGTTCCCGTCTCGGGTGTCTCCGGATAACGTCCACGACGTCGTAGCTCCGGAATGACCAGGTCCACGAGATCTTCAAAGCTACCCGGTGACACCACATATCCGTAATTGAATCCGTCCACATCGGCCACGTCGATCCATTGCTCTAGGTAGTCCGCAATCTGCTCTGGTGTGCCCACGGGTGTCGGGCCATTGGCACCCAGCGACACAGACTTGCCGACATTGCGAGGCGTCCATGGCGGCACATCGTCTCCGTGGTACTTGAGCTGGTCGACCGTGGAGTAGATGCGGCCGTTCGTCGTGACATCCTCCGGCGTCAGAACCTTGTCGAGGTCCAGCTTCGACAGGTCGATCCCGGAGCCATTGGAAAAAAAGACAAGACCGGCAAGCTCATCGGCATATTCGAGCGCCACCTTGTATTTTGCCTGGGCTTCCTCTTCTGTGCGACCCACAATTGGCGTGATAGACGCAAAGACCTTGATGCTGCGTGGGTCACGCCCATTCTTGATCGCTTGCTCACGGATCGCAGCCACCCGGGGGGCCAGAATGTGAGGGGACTTGGCCGACACAAACACACCCTCTGCATGTTTGGCCGCAAACGCAATACCAGCACTGCGACATTAGCAAAGGCGCGATGCGGAACACAGTGCTCGTGTATGGGCTCACTCTGAGGTGCCAGCCTGGAACAGCAATGGCGTCCGCTGGGGTGAGGGGTCTACAATGTGAACTGAATCGGTCTTGTACTTGTCACCGTGGTGATGGATCGTACGAATGCGATCAGGG
Organism: Graphilbum fragrans; assembly: GCA_001513895.1. Taxonomy (NCBI): domain Eukaryota; kingdom Fungi; phylum Ascomycota; class Sordariomycetes; order Ophiostomatales; family Ophiostomataceae; genus Graphilbum; species Graphilbum fragrans. Next base: position 897,004 of record LLKO01000010.1, read on the forward strand.
TCGGCATAGACACCGGTTACCGGATCCGCTTTCAGAGCATCGTCTGCCCATGACCCCTCCCAGATTCTTGCACATGTCAGCATGGAACATCTCGTGCGCAGGCCACATCAGTCAGCTCACTTGTAAAGAATCTCCAGGTATTCATCCGCGTTCTTGTATCTCTGGTCATGCTCGACTAGGTCAAACCCCATCTAGCGGCATCATTAATATCAACTTCATGTAAGCTGAATAGAGGATAGCACCCACCGCTTTGGCAGCGGCCGTTTGGAACGAAGTCACGATATTCCAGCCAATCCGCCCTTTCGTGAGGTGGTCGAGCGTCGAAAAGCGCTTCGCAATCACAAATGGGTTCTCAAAGCTGGTGCTAGTCGTGATGGCGAACCCCAGATTCTTTGTGACGGCCGCCATGGCGCTGATAGGCTGAGACACCGTGTTAGCCGCATCAGGACACCGGACTGTGTGGTACAACTCTTACAATAGACGGGTCCCCTTTGGGAAACTGGGCCGCCGTGCGAATCGCCGGTTCAGGGCTATCCGCATAGGTGTCGGCCACGCCGTAGCCATCCGCCAAAAAAAGCGACGTGATGCCTCCGCGTTCCAGGAGCTGAGCCAGATCCGTCCAGTAGGTCAGATCATGCGCCTTATCCTTGCCCCGGTCCTCTGGTCGTTTCCACTGGCCGAAGCTCAGATGGCTGGTCGCAAACATGTCAAATGCATTTATAAAGATTCGGCGCTTCGCTGTTTGCTGATCGGTAGCCATGGCGAAATACAGAAATACAATCGATGCGTGTTTCAGCGAAACGGGAAAGTGAATAGCAACTACCAAATAGAAAGAACTCGTTGAGAGGAAGTAAATAAATACCTTCAGTTGTGCAAGTGAGCCTATTTTAGCGATGTCGGGATGATGACATTGCGCGTTAGCTTGCGTGCTTGAGCTCATCACCACATGAACCCGTAAAGCACATCTACATAGCTCGTAACTAACGTCATTTCTTGGCTGCAACGTGGCGCACGCTTCTCATAGTAAGATGCACTAGAGTGTTCTTCATCAGACAAAGTCTGTCGATACAACCTTGCCGATTGGCCATTTATTTTCTCGTCTTCGGGGTTTCCCCGAGTCACCTTATTGGACAGTTCCAAGTTCCAATACGCAATGAGATCTGTGCCTTCTAGAATTGATTAGTTCTATCTTTCACAAAAGCCACTGGGCCAACTAATATAGCGTAGAACACGCCAGAGTTGAACAGGTATCGATTTGGTCGATAGTTACGACGCTAAAAGTGCAAACCGCCCCCTACTTGACGGAATTGAAAATCTCAGAATTGGTATACTCACGCGGCCGGTTCCTGTGGTGCAATGCAAGGACGGTTATGGAACTTAGTGCCGAAGAATAACTAAAGGATGCCAACAGGAATAGGCAAGAGTTCGCGCGGCATTTTTGTGAGAAGGGCTGCGTCGCTACACGAATAGTCCATTCTGTAGCCTAGGCTTCTTCAAATTTTTAGTCAGATAAGTTGCAATTAAAATCCTACAATTCTGATGAAATACGACCTGGGCATAAGAAATTGGGCTTTTCGAAATCTTAGTAGCCAGAGTAACATACCTACATATGATTTAAACGTGAACTTAGATTCTGATTACCCTAGCCTATCAGTACGTCAAGTTAATGAAAACAGTTTTCGGCTCGGTGAACATCCGAAGCGCGTTGATGGCATTCTCACGCCCAACGCCGCTTTCCTTGCTACCACCGAATGGGGCGACCAAAAAGCACATGCTCACACAGTTGATGCCAACCATGCCGCTGTCGATCTCAGCAGAAATCCGAAGAGCACGATTGATATCCTGGGTGAAGACGCCTGCCATCAACCCGAAGTTGGTATCGTTGGCCTTGGCAACGATTTCCTCCTCCGTCTTGAACTTGTTCAAGACCGCCACCGGGCCAAAAATCTCCTGTCGCAGAATCTCGGCATCCGAGGGCACGTTCTCAAAGACGGTCGGCTGCACGTAGTAGCCAGTCTCGCCAATGCGGTTACCGCCAACGAGCAAATGTCCCTGTGATTTGCCGCGTTCAATGAACCCAGAAACGCGCTCGAACTGCGACTTGTCGACGAGGGGTCCAATTATGGTGTTGTCACTGTCAGGGTCGCCGACTCCGGCCGCCTTCTCCTCCATGAGCTTCTTGTAGCCGGCCACAAATCTGTCATAGATGCCTTCTTGGACGTAAACGCGGCTGGCCGCAAAGCAGACCTGTCCCGTGTTGGCGGTAATACCGTTGGCACACCATTGAATGGCGTTCTCTAGATTGGCATCATCGAACACCACCGCTGGGCTTTTCCCGCCGAGCTCCAGTGTAATGCGCTTCAGATTGCTCTTGGCTGCCATCTCTTGGATCTTGCGCCCCGTCGTCGTGGATCCTGTGAAACTGATCTTCCGGACCTTCATATGGCTAGCAAGCAGAGCACCGGTGGTTCCATCGCCAGTAAGGATTTGGAAGACTCCAGGTGGGAAGCCAGCCTCACGGATGAGGTCACCCAGTGCCAGAGCTGCAAATGGTGTCTTTTCAGACGGCTTGAGAATGAAGCAGTTACCTGTGGCCAGTGCTGGCCCGGCTTTCATGCCAACATTGCCGATAGGGCCGTTCCACGGAATGATGCCCGCTGTGACACCAAGTGGCTCGTTGCGCACAATCTTAAGGAAGCCGTCGTCCTGGGGATAAGTCTCGCCGTTGAACTTGTCGATCCAGCCTGCGAAATAACGGAAGGACTCGGCCGCTAGATTGATCTCGAAGGAACCGAAAGAGCCAAACGGTGCACCGAGAGTAAGACGTGTTAGCTCGGCCAACGCTAGGCCGCTTGCCTCAATAAGGTCTGCCAACCGAAGCATCATATCGCGTCGATCCCTTGGTGCTGCCTTCCGCCAGCCGGGGAAAGCTTTTTCAGCTGCTGCCACAGCTGCATCCACATCTTCCTCCGCTGCGAGGGCAACGTCATCGGCGACGAGGGACCCATCTTTAGGGTTGCGAAGCTCTAGCTTCTTTGCGTTCTTCGATTCGACGTACTATGTCAAGAAACGTTAGTCTTTACCGCAAGTACGGAATGTTTACCGTAAAGCAGTACCTCATTGTTGATAAAGAGCTTCTTCGGTAGGTTGTTCTTGCCGTATGAGGTTTGGAACGTAGTGCCCGCTGAGGGGACTTTGAGGTCCGGGCCAAGTGAAGACATGTTCTCATTAGACGCTCTTTGCGTGTCAGAGTCGGACTGCGTATGTTTGGAAACTCCTTACACTGGACTATTAAGGGAGTAAGTCTTCTGACATAGCCAAGCTAATGGGAGACTACTTCGTTTGTTCCACCCAATTCGCTAAACACTTGCCGAGATAATGCTTATAAGTTTCGCCCATAGAATACATACAGCCATTCGACACCCGGTAGGCTGCGTACTTCCATATTCAAGTGGCCGGACAGAGGGATTCTTATCTCCAGGTGTAAGCGCAATAAATGCCAAGTGGCGTAAGGTTACTGATTGGCTTCGTTCACGCCTGTCCGAGCACTAACAAAACCGCATTTTACCTCTGTATCTAGACTGCGCGGGGTTCAAAGACGGCTAGATCCACAAGGAATGAATCATGACAGCCGTTGGCATACTTTGTGGTGGGGAGGGGATTGCTAGAGGTGGGTATTGATATCCGGGGAAAATCCCCGCAGTGGACGTGGAGAAGTGGGATTGGTCTTTCTCTATTACCACTCACCAAACCGTGGTCGTTCATGATTGAGTTATTTAATGTGTAATAGAACACACATGTAAATGTTTACTTTTTGTTATTTGCTTTGAAATGAGTGATTATAAACTTTCTTTGCTATGTGAACCTTGAAGTACAACTTGGCCGAATTATCCGTATGAGCCTCTACTGGCGAAAGCTGAGAGCTCGGCACACTAAAGAGTGGCTCAGGAACAGAGCTTCCGGTAAAGCGGGGGAGCTCTAGTTAGCTATGGTATTTGAGAAACACCTACCAGATACTTCGGATCTTGTTTGGCTCAGCGGAGGAGGCGTTCTTTGTCAACTCGTGGCATGGTTGGTAAATGGTGGGCATAGCTCTTCGGGAGCACCATTTCAGTACTCGGCCGCGTCTTGCTAGCCGTTAGCACGATATGCTGTACTAGGACTGACGGCAAGTCCCAGTATATATATGCATTTGGCGGCGGTGAGCCACGAATGTCTGGTCAAAAAGGTTCTCATTACCTAGCCTACCAGCCTTGTAAATTCTCTTATATGCCAACATAGGCCAACAAGCTTGATCCACAATAGATATCACGATGGGCTTTGATATTCCCAAGACTATGCAAGCGGGCCAGTGGGACCCGGTACGATGATACCCTTCACTCACCTATCTGTTCGTAAGACGAAGAGTTTCAGACAACTAACGATCACGAATGCTAGGTAGCTAAGAAGGTGGTGGTCAACGAAGTGGTCGTTCCCGAGCCGGGTCCCAACCAGTTTCTCGTCAAGATCAAATCAGCATCGCTATGCCACAGTGACTTGATGAATATGGAGCATCCGGCAGACGAAAAGCCAGTCACTATTGGACACGAAGGCGTCGGCCACATTGTCAAGTTTCACCCCAGCGCAGAAGGCAAAGGCTTCAAGATTGGAGATGCCGTCGGCTTCGGCTATTTCGTCGATGCGTGTTTCGAGTGCAACGGTTGCATGATTCACAACATGCACTGCGAGCTCGGGACATCCAAAGTGCAGGGATTTGCCGCAGATGGCTTTTTCGCCGAATACGCTGTTGTCGACTATCACAACGGAATCGTGCTGGACGAGAAGATCTGGGACCTGCGCACGGCATCTGCCATGTTTTGTGCCGGCGTCACGGCTTTCAACTCCATTGACAGTTGTGGGCTAAAGCCAGGGCAGTGGCTTGCTGTTGTTGGTTGTGGTGGACTTGGACAACTGGCAACGCAGTACGCCAAGGCAATGGGTTTGCATGTCATTGGCATCGATGTCCAGGATGCGATTCTCGAGCAGACCAGGAAGCAAGGCGCCGAGGCGACGTTCAATTCGCGCACCAATCCGAACTACATTGAGGATATCAAGAAACTAACAGGCGGTGGGTGCCAGGCTGCAGCTGTCTACACCAATGTGGCTCCAGCTTTTGCCAATGCTCCCAAGGTGCTGCGGCTTGGTGGTACTTTGATGATCATTGGCATTCCTGCCCAGCCGCTTTCATACTCCTGCATGGATCTTGTTCTGGGCATTTACCAAATCAAGGCCGATAGCACGGGCATCCCCCAGAGAATTCCCAAGGCAATTGAGTTCTCCGCGAAGCACAGTATCCGCCCCGTTGTGGATGTTCGCGGCGGACTAGACCAGTTAGCAGGCATGGTGGCTGAGATGCAAGAAGGACGCAATACAATGCGAACGGCAGTCGTATTTGACTAAGATACTACCATCTAGATGCTTATGTACATACACCCCATCACGACATTGCAAGCAGGTTGCTGCTGTTCTTATCTATGAAGAAGTGTGTGAATATTGCCTAACTCGATGTAAATCCGCCATCAACGACTAGAGAAGCTCCGGTCATGAAACTGCTCATATTCGAAGCTAAGAATGTAATGGAGTCGGCAATCTCCTCTACCTTGGCCATGCGGCGCAGCGGCGTCCTCTTGATTTCCTGTGCCAGCGGCGCGTCGGGATCTTGGTCCATGCTGCTGACAAGAAGCGGCGTTTCGACATATCTGCAGATGTGTCAGTAAGGCTTCGAGTGTAGTCTTCAGAATTGAGCCTACCCTGGGCAAATAGCGTTGATGCGGATCCCCAGAGGACCATATGTATTTGCGTCGCTCTTGGTAAGACCAATAACACCTATTTTATTGTTAGCTCATATTTTGTCAAGCACTGGCACTATGGACTGCTGCCGCTTACCATGTTTTGCAGTCGAATATCCAGTATAGGCCAAGAGTTGGCTCGGTGACACGACACCATACATTGATGCAGTGTTAATTATACACCCGCGACCTTCGCGTGGTCCAAGGTCTCTGTTAGAAAAGATTAGCCTCGTGGCTATACCATGTGCACGTTCTTTTGACTTGCTCTTGGTTCACCATGATGGCCAACTCCTCGCGCTGGCATCTCCAGACGCCATCAAGGTCGATGTTCACCACACGTCGCCACTCTTCCTCGGTGACCTCGTGCGTTTTGCGGCCAGAACCACCAATCCCCGCGTTGTTGACGGCAATATCAAGACGGCCGAACCGCTTTACCGTTTCCGCAACAGCTGACCTAGCACTATCGATCTTCTCCACGTCAAGCTCCAGGGTCAGAATTTCCGTGTCGGGAAACTGCTTGCTCAAAGCCTGGTTAGCTGCCTGTAGAGCTTTCAAGTTGATATCTGCCAATGCAAGCCGTTTGATTCCATGGCTGGCAAAAGCCAGAGCGGTGCACTGCCCGATGCCTGAAAATTGTCAGTTCTGCTACTCTAATGGATCCCCGACATGGCTTACCAGATGCAGCGCCGGTGATAAAAGCAGTGCCTTTGAGAAGAGACGCCATTGAGTTTACTGGTGGCAAATTAGGTTAAAGGTTGCTTAACGTCTGGGAGCTCCGTTGCCAACTGTGTGACTGTAGAAGAGTTTCGACTCACATTCTAATACCAGGATATCTAGATCCCCCTACCATCTTTTATGGTTGTGGTATGCCTCCGCATTTTAGACCGTGTAGTAGTGGACGCTACGAAATGGGACGCAAAAAGATAACCGGCGGTTGCATCATGCGACGAGAACTAGCTCCCGAATACGGGGTACTGCAGCACCTGTTGTTGTTGTATCCACCAGATGTATTTATTAGACATTAGCACAATTATCGCCGAAGCGTCATAGAATAGCAGAAAAGAACAAACCCAGGACGCTGGGTTTCTGTTTATTTATAGTTCTTAGCCAAATGACCAAAAACTAAAATAAAAATTAGATAAAATAAAAATTACATCAGCTCACAATCAAGATGCGTGGCAGCTAAAGTTGTCAATCATGTAATACAGGCTGTTGCCACTCGCCACGGCATCATAGTTGCTCAGCTGCAGACGGTCGCTGCCCGTTCCCGTGAAACCAAAGGTCAGCGTCGTCCATGACGTAGATGTGATAGTGAAGCTGGCCGTCCAGCCGCCGTTCATAAAAGCCACCATGTGCACCGCTTGTCCTGCCGGTGACAAATCATAAAGCGCGGCCACCATGGTGCATGTGTAAGAGATGCCGGACATGGTCGTCATGGTCTGAAAGGCGCTGATGACGCAGTAGCCACCGTTAATGATGGAGTGCAGAGCAGTGTTCGAGTTGTAACCAGGAGCAGACAGGCTGCCGCTATAGATCTGCCAGGGGCTAGTACCGCTCTCAAAATCGCCGTTCACGACCGGATTGGGGACGGTAGAGATGGTGGTGATGGCCGTGGTTGTGGTCGTGGATGTGGATAGCTGTGTCGTCACGGTTGTTGTGAGAGTCGAGACGGTGGTGTCCACGGTCGTTAGAGCAGTAGACAAGTCGGTCTGGGTGGTCGAGGCTGTTTTGGTGGACACCAAGTCCACAGTGGTCCGCGTGTGGATAATATTGGTTCTCGTCAGGGTGCTTGACGGCGACAGCGTCACTGTTATGGGTGTCACGCCGAGACGGCTGCAAGCTGATGCATATTTAGCTTCCACCGAGCAAGTGGCAGCATAAGCTGGGAAAGTGGTGCCGCCATTCGTATGATCCTTGTTTGGGTTTTTGTTCCGTCTACGGTACACTGTCATGGTGTGGGTTGTCAGAGAGGTCGTGGTCGTCTTCACGACGGCCGTAGCCGTCTCGACCGAGGTGGCTGTGGCATCGGAAGTAGCCGTGACGCTGTGTATGTCGGTTTTGGTCGAGACGACAATGGTGGTGTAGCTGGTGTCGGTGGTGTTGCTGACATGGTGGTGGGTGATGTTGCGAGTGTGCGTTGTATTGACAAAAGTTGTGCTGTGGCAGTGGTATTAGCATTCTTGAAGTTGCTTATTTGGGGCAGTTGAGTTTTTCACATACGGAATAGCGGGCGCGACAGTTACGGCAAGGTAGCTCAAGCAGTCGGCTGTTGCGTCGCTCCCGAAAGAAGGGGATCTCAAAGCTGGGAACCTGTTAGTATGGGTAGTGTATGTCACAGTCATTGTAGAGAGGTCATACCATTAAGGCAAGCATCCGGCTTGCAACCAGCGAATGCATTTCCCACAAAGGAAAGGGCAGCGACCAAATAACGAGAGAACATGATCGCGCCACTGCGTGAGATATATTAAAACGAGCGATCTGTGGGATCTGGAAAAGGCGTTCCTGCGAAGGAAATCTCAGATGGCAAATGGGTGTAACTGAATTCGAACGAGTGACTGAGTTAATACCTGAAAGAGGCAGTGAGCTGAGGACCGTTGTAAAAGGGAATCGGTGGCTTGACGGTCTATAAAACAGAAGAGAAATCAAGGTGGCATCTAATGGCCAGCCGAAAAAGATTTGGGTGCGCCTCAGAACGGGCATCCACGCAAGTCAGCCCCTGGCTAAACATCGCAATGGGGTTGTGTGCGTGGCCCGGCACGTCTAGATCTAGCCATAGTTGCTACAAGTTGGTTTTGCATATGCTGTGGAGCAATCGCGGTGCGAAAACTATGTACGTTTGACGGGTTCTCCATCCAGCTGCTCCAATGGCAGGCCTAGACTCCTATGGCTGTTAGCTTCTTCGAGTTACGACCAGTCTATCGATATGCTTCTAGAAATGATATGACCTAGATGGGAAATAAATAGTGCGAAATGTAGCACTACGGGGAGTTAGTGTATGGGTCTTGAACCGTTTCGTCTTAACGTACTCCATAGTGACCAGGGTATTCACACCCACACGAGCTGGTAACAACGAGTAGATAAATTGAAAGGAAATGAAAACAAAAGGCAGTCTCGCCTGTTATGGCTTTACAGTATGGTGCGAAAAGCGTGCGAGTGGTATTGGAGTACTTGCCGCTTGTTATGGTAGTTGTGAACTTACAACGTAAATATTTTACCTACATAATTAGGTCCAATCACCATCCAATCGGCGCTCTTCCTAAACTGAGTGCACGGGCACTGTATGGTCATATCGGCATGCTTTCCATCCAGATACAGGGCGTCACCACACCCACTCTATCCTGTAGCTGCTCATAGGCGTATGTGTCCTTTTCAGTTTAAAAGGGTCGTCTGCACATTTCAACCTTTCATCATTTCCAGGAATTAAACTGATCTCATAACAGCTCATCCAAAAAAATACCATCTGTCCCTCGCAACCTCCCGGCCTCACAACGCCCACTTATCATTATATCCTCATTACTGCGCAATCTTCAGCACAGCACGGCCGGCAAGCTTTCCAGTTGACATGGCCTCGATGAACTTGTCAATGTCCTCAAGGGTGCCTTTGGTGAGAATGGGGTGAACGAGACCGCGAGCCGTAAAGTCGAGGGCTTCATCGACATCCTGCGATGTACCAACGACGCTGCCCACAATGCTCAATTGCTATGATCCAAGAGTTAGCCCGTGAAAACAAATGGGAACAAGGACGGCTTACCTTGAGCGCCAGCATGATTGGGGGTGCACCGGCCAGCACAGTCGGGTCGCCAGGCAAACCAATAGCCACGACGGTACCTCCACTGCGCAACAGGGACGGAGCAACAGCATAACCAGCGGCCACCGCAGCGAAAACAACGACAGCGTGGGCACCCAGGCCACTAGTCAAGTCGGCCACAGCCTTGCCAAGATCCAGGTGGTCGGCAAAATCGAGATATTTCTCAGCTCCGAGACGTAGGCACAAATCCCGCTTGGCGGCGCCGCCGTCAACAGCAATGACTCGCATACCCATGGCTTTGGCATACTGCACGGCCATATGGCCCAGACCACCGCCAGCACCCAGCAGCACTATCCACTCGCCGGGGCGGACCTTGCTACGCTTGCACGCATTGTAGGCCGTCACGCCGCCGCACATGATGGGACCGGCCTCTTCGTCAGAGACGCCGTCGGGAATATGGGTGGCGTAACGAGCCGAAGTGATGCAGTATTCCTGGAAGGTGCCGGCGGCCGTGAAGCCCGAGTTGGTCTGGTGCAGGCACAAGACCTCACCGCCCTGGTAGACCTGCTTGCAGTAGTGGCAGGTACCGCAGACATCGGTGATCCATTTGATGCCAGCGCGGTCGCCAATGGTCCAGGCTCCGAGCTCCTCGACGCCAGGACCGAGAGCCACAACACGACCCACGCCTTCGTGGCCAGCAATGCCCTGCGACTGCTTCTGCATGCCAATACCGAGCGGGCCCCATTCGTCGTGCAGCAGGGACTTGTCGCTGGCGCAGAGGCCGGTCCAGGTGAGCTTGAGGAGGATCTCACCAGGTCCTGGCTTAGGGACTGCGACCTGCTTGATGGGGGCTTTGGCCTCGTGGCCAGAGCCGTCTTTGACAGCAGCGCGCTGGTGTGTAGGGATATCTACGGCAGCAGAAGCCATGGCTGGAGTGTAATATGATTTGGGACCTTTTTTTGTGTTTGTGGTATGTGAGAAGATGCAAAACTCTACAGGCCATCAGAGGCGAGGTTGTCCTTTATATCTATTTCACACTACTTGAGTTTGCATTCATCGCTCTACACACCTCAGAAGCTCTCGTACTCGGAAGGGCTGTGTCGTGGGCGATCCTAAACGCGGGGAGATCAGCTGTCCGTCGGCCCAGCGGGGAAAGTCTGGGGAAGGACGGGGTTGGAGCAAAGCTCTAGGTGGTGTGCGTGGAAGCTGAACTCGGATGGGTTTAGCTTGTGGCAAGTGACATCACAGCGATGGAAGGAAGGGAGGCTAGACTTGGGCGACGTGTTTGCGGGGTTTTACTGCGGCTCCGTCGTTGTCTGTGACAATTATGGTACAGCTCGACAGGTTGAAGAATGTGGGGAAGTAGACAAGCGCCGACAAGCAGCGGTTGGAAGCCAAAGCTCTGGGCAGCTGTTTGTCGATAACCCGCGGTTTCAGAATTGGCAGTGTGGCCGTTCGCCCGATGCCAAAGCACTAGTTCAGCAACCTCCCACAGCAGCTAGATGTTGCGATGCGAATTTCGCTTTGAGCGACCACGTCGGCTGCCGTCGCAATCCTTGAGGATTTTGAGGGGAAGTTTAGAATGTGCTTACGATCTTTAGATTTGTCGCGGTGCTGGACGTGTATCTCTAAGTAGATACATAATGGAGAGAATTGCTATTCTGGTACCAACGATATGCGCAGACACCGCACGCTTTGCAGTACTGATCCCATCGGCACTGAATGCCCAATGGAAGTCGTTAGTTGCTGTAAAACCACTTTTTTGAATCACACACAGCTCATAGAGCTAGCGGCAGATACCGAAAATAGCTGCAGCATGCCCTCGTCATAGATTGCGGGATTGTCTAATTCAAGATCAATGCTGCAGCGAGGCTATTCTAAATATGTATGCATTTCTGAACCGCCGAGGTTCAAGCTGGCATATCGCACTGAACCTAGGCTGCTGTAGGGAGATGCCGGCCAGAGCCGTGACAGCCAACTGTAACTCGTGTACATGGCCCAGAGTAGTCTTGGCAATGTCATATTTTTGTTAGATGTGAATGATCCATGGCAGCAATTTTAATCACAAAACCCACAGTCTCACTTGAAAAAAGCAGCCTCGTTCGCAAATACACCGTTTTCACATTCTCGTTTTAACTCTCTCTAATTCTCTTCATATTACGAAACTTGAGGCTTTTATACAACCTGCACGCAACATCCACTGCGCCCTCCTATCATGGCAATAGAATTTTCATCACGGCATCCTCCACCCTATTTTACTCGCATAAATACGTTTGCTCACAAATGAAGCATGTAAGTGACGAGAGACGCGCATACGCCAATCAGCGTTCAGGTGCCGCGTATTACAAACCACGAGATATGTAGCGGGGCAACAGCCACTATCTCATGCCCCTACGGACCTCTACGGCACTGGAACAAGCCCAAATCTAGCACCCCGCCAGAAAATCTACGTGGGGCGGTGGCCGGTCTCGGCGATAGCATAGGGTACTCTGCACCCAGCATGTACAGCGCCGTATCCACTTTGTGTGGCAGAAGTGCACGAAATTTTGCTCCCGGTGACTCAAACGGACAACTCTTTTTGCCCTCACCTCGCCTTTCTGCTATAAGCTCCGTCTGCTTGCTCCGTTGACAAACCCTCCTGTGACTTGTATCCACCCCTTTTCGGCGCCCACAATGACTCAATCCGCTCTTTTGCTTGGCTCTGGCTTCGTGGCCACCCCGACGGTCGATTTTCTCGCCAAGTCCGGCATCCATGTCACTGTGGCTTGCCGCACTCTGGCTTCGGCCGAGAAGCTCGCCGGCGGCTTTGCCAACACATCGGCTATCAGCCTCGACGTGACCGACGATGCCGCCCTCGAGGCCGAGGTGGCCAAGCACGACGTCACCATTTCGCTGATTCCCTACACCTTCCACGCCACCGTGATCAAGGCCGCCATCAAGGCCAAGAAGCATGTCGTGACGACTTCCTACGTCTCGCCGGCCATGCTGGCTCTCGACGCCGAGGCTAAGGCTGCCAACATCACCGTCATGAACGAGATCGGCCTGGACCCTGGGTGGGTGACAGACCGCATCCTTTGGCCGACACGTTGGGATTTGCTAACACCCCCAGTATCGACCACCTATACGCCGTCGACCTCATTGACCGCGTGCACAAGGCTGGCGGCTCCATCCGCACGTTCCGCAGCTTCTGTGGCGGTCTCCCTGCTCCAGAGGGTGAGTCTGAATCTTCGATGGCGAGGAGCTTGTCCAAGATGTGGTGACGATGGAAGCTAACAATCCCTAGACTCGAACAACCCGCTCGGTATGTTTTCTCAGCGGCCACCATTTGCGATTGCCTGCCCCTGCTAACCCCCCAGGCTACAAGTTCAGCTGGAGCAGCCGCGGCGTTCTGCTGGCTCTCAAGAACACGGCCAAGTACCTACTGGACGGCAAGGAGGTCACCGTCAAGGGCGAGGACCTCATGGCCACCGCTCGTCCCTACCACTCCGGCTACCTGGGCTACAACTTTGTTGCCTACGGCAATCGTGACAGCACTAGCTACCTCGAGCAGTACGTTCTTGGCAGCATCTGGTGTCTGCTATCTCACCCATCGCTGACCCCCTCAGGTACAAGATCCCCGAGGCCAAGACCGTCATGCGCGGCACCCTGCGTTATGCTGGCTTCCCCGAGTTCGTCAAGCTGCTGGTCGACATTGGTTTCCTGAGCGTCGTCGAGCAGGACTTCCTGAAGCAGCCCATTTCCTGGAAGGAGGCCACCCAAAAGATCATTGGTGCCACCTCTTCCAGCGCTGATGACCTGCTTGCCACCGTCCTAGCCAAGACCACCTTCAAGGACGACGACGAGAAGAAGGCCCGTATTGCTGGCCTCAAGTGGCGTAAGTGATGTATCTGCTGCCCTTTGCACTCCAATTGCATGTCTAACCGTCTCTCCCAGTCGGCATCTTCTCCGACGACAAGATCACCCCCAAGGGCAACCCCCTCGACACCCTCTGCGCGACTCTCGAGGCCAAGATGGCCTACGAGGAGGGCGAGCGCGACTTTGTGGTAAGTGCTGTCACTTCCAGGTGTCGGATTCGATGCCAGTCGGCGTCCTCCCAGTCATCCGGCTCCCTTGCTGACCTTTAGTTCCTCCAACACTACTTCGAGATCGAGAACAAGGACGGCAGCGTCGACGTCATCACCTCCACCCTCTGCGAGTATGGTGAGCCCATTGGCTCCGGCGGCTACTCTGCCATGGCCAAGCTGGTCGGTGTTCCTTGTGGTGTTGGTAAGTTCTTCCGTGATTAATCCACGAAAAACGGAAATCCAGGCTAACCCCCATCAGCTGTTAAGCAGGTTCTCGAGGGCAAGATCTCTGCCCGCGGTATCATTGCTCCCATGGACACCAGCATTGTTCACCCGCTCATGATCGAGCTCAAGGAGAACCATGGGTTAGTCAATTCTGCCCTTCGCTTTTCTTTTGTTGTACCCGCTAACAATATGCAGCATCGAGTGCAAGGAGAAGATCATCTCATAAGCTACTATATGCTACACTGGCCATTGCCTCGGCAGCGTAAATGCCTGTGGGCGAATTTCCGATCTGTTCTCATAGATAGAGCCTCCGGCTACAAAAGTACAATGCTTTCTGCCATTGCAGTAGTTTCCGTAGACAAAAATGGACTCGGATTAGCTATGATGAATGCCGTGGTACTATTGGCTAAATGGGCGGCATGCCATGATTCCGGCGTATTTGCCACCAAAGAACCCCCTAGACGCAACCGTTTGGCCACCCCTCATTCCTTTGTCAGCATGACCAACTCGCATAATTTATGTCCTGGCGGCCGTGGCATGCTTCCTTCTTCTTGTCCTGTTTCCTAACTTTCTTGTGCGAAACACTCAAACACGAAATCATTGACCAAATCAGGTCTCCATCTCTCCATTCTCCCCACCGCCCTTTTCTGGAGCGGTTCTCCCTTCCATTTCGCCATGGCGCGCAGCTACAAACCACGCGAAAGTGCTACGAATCCACAGATTCCCGCTAACTGGAAAGAAGTGGTGCGCCACAAATACTGTGGTGCGCTCGACATGGGCCGCGCAGGCAAGGCCAACAAAGCCCAGAAATGCGCTGCCTGCATCCAGGTCAAGGCCCAGCAGGCCGGCGCCGTCAAGCGAGAGACCGACGCGCGGAGAGAGGACAAGATGAGCTGGCAAATAAGCGGCTTTGACAGCTAATTTTGTGGCAATAGAACTTCGACAGGTGGCGGCAACAATTTTGGATTGGCGCTCTGGAGTTACGACTACTGACGATGTGATGTTATTTCGGATTGGGTCTGTTGATACCACGTTTACTAGACACCATAGTTAGGGATATGGTCTAGGTGATGAATAGAAATAATTGCATGAGTACTAAGTACGGGAACGTGTGCTTATGTGCAATGCTACTCTGGTATTCCTGGGGTAAGATGCTTGATAGTCATTACTCCTGATATTTGCTGACTATGTACATTTTGTCGATCGAAAATGTGACTTCTTCCCATGCTCTCATGAATTGTTTTTCTCTTGTATCGCATTCTTATGTATTGCACATTCCCGCCAAGACGGCATACAATCGCCACGAGATCTAGAAAATGCGGGAAAGGGCACCTACTTCGCTCGTCATGTACCTCAACGGTGTCATTGACAACAACCGCAGCTAGGCCCATTCTAGTGGCCACCAGCCGCCAGCCACACAAAATACCGTCAGTCCATTTGTCCCATCGCCCTCTATTTGTCCTATGATAGACAGTATCTAATGCGCCTTAGGTTAGAAACCAAGCATTCAACTCTTCTTTTCATATTGCTTCTGCTGCCAAGTCTAGAATTGTATCGTGCTGTCGAGGAGTATAGAAGCATAGCAGCTTCGATAACATCAATAGGAAACACACAGTTATCTTCATGCGGGTTGCCTTTTCTACCGCATGCAGGCATGATGGCTCTTACGGTTGGTTGCCTTTGACATTTGTGTGTACCGAGACCAGAAGACTTCGAAAATCTGGCATGTTGGGGAACCGGTTAGCACGTAGAGCGCTAAACGATAGGCTCAAGAGCGCTATAATTCAATATTATAGAGAACGCGCACAATGCAATGCAACACAGATACTACAGCTACTATTCAGCAGGAATTATAAAGAAGGACAGCATAGTAAATGAACAAAAAGATAAAACAATAAAAAATATAAACTGTGTCACAGCCAAAAAATAGGCGACGGCGCTGGTTGTCAAAAATGACAAAAAGTAATGACAGAAGTGGGACTCGAACCCACGCTTCTTTCGAAACTGCAAATATCCAAGATTCACTTTGGAAAGATTAACTCTTGAGTGCAGCGCCTTAACCGCTCGGCCATCCTGCCCTAGCTATAACGAATTTCGCCACCACAAGGTATCAAATAGCCAAGAGTCCCCAGGTCCCGGATGCCCTGACGAACCATTACACCGCGTAATGACGCTATAACGGCAACCCGGCTAATTCCATCATGCGAATCCCTGTCTAAATTCTTACAAATATGTGGATTATGAGCTAGGAAGGGTGCCACAAAAGTTATGCCACATAACTCGGCCAATTCCATATGATGAGTAATAAAATATGCCATTGGGCAGAGCGGAAACGGCTGTATGAATAATCAGAAAAGGGCTGGCCATATTGGGTATTCTTTTATCTGTCGTCCGCGCAAATGAGCCTGTTAGCGAGCCACTTGAGCTGCTATTATTTTTTAATCTCGCTAGGCTCACAGCACAGCAGTGCATACGGCTGCTACGGTTGTTGGTTGAATATGGTAAACTTGATTTTCTGTATTTCCAATCATCATACGCTTAAACAGAATGTGAACAGCCAATAATACACGCAGTTACTACACGGCCACTTACATACCTTCATATTCTGGCTACGAAAACTGGAGATTGTTCCTATCAGGGATCGGTACACCGTACCATAAGAGTGTTCAAGAAGGGCATTCTGTGCATGTGGCTATGGAGGTGGTTGAAACGTGCTTTGGATCTGTGGAGAAGTCATTCAAGTGTGGTGTTCCACATTGTGACAAGGTTTTCAACCGAAAAGAGCACTTGAGGCGCCATCAAAAATCTCACAATCCAGATCCTCCTCATGAATGCCACATATGCGGACGACGCTATGCCCGAAGGTTGGGCCTCTACCTAAACACCTCAAATGCATAGTTTACTGGCATGATCTAATTTCATGATTATGATAGTGACGTTCTAAAACGCCACGTTTTGCATCATCCAACTACTCAAAAGCCACGCCGGCGCAGGCTTCTCTCCTGCAACGCATGCTCGGAGCACAAGTCCAAATGCAATGGAGGCACGCCCTGCCAATCATGTGCGAGGGCATCTATCGAATGCATCCGCCCCATGTCATGGGTTCCAAATCAAGAAGGCCAACTGCCAGCGCCAAAGAATGTCAATCACTCAAAGACTCACCGTGATGACCTTCAGAACTCCATTCCAGGTACCAGGCAATCTGTGAGTATTTACCTTATTAGAGCACGTATATTGACAGGTGGTTTAGGGACTAAGTTGCAACCTCCCAGCAGCGTGGAATATGATGCTTCATGGCTGAATTTCAAGTTTGTCGGGCTGTCCTCGTGGCCAACTGTTTCTCACTCGGATACTGGCCCTCAAAGGTCATCTAAAGAACCCGCTCTTTCTGCAAACACTTTTGTCGATCCATCGCGTAGCACGATAGGTCTAAAAATTGATGGACTCGTGGGCGAAGCAGTGGCTAGGGACAACCATATGACTATTTTACCAAGGAACACTGTGCAACACCCCACTGTGCAACACCCAAGCGGTTCTACGACCGTGCCTGAGCCTGATTATCACTTCGTTGGCACACGGAGCACGGAAATAAACAGCCTTATCGATCAACGGAGTTCCATTTTCTCGGATTTGACATCAAATGCCACGATACCGAAATCGCTGATTGAGAAATACTTTACCGATGTGCATCCATATTGGCCCATATTGCACAAGGCGACGTTTATCCAAGCAAGTTGCAGCACTGTCCTTTTGGGGAGTATGGCTATGCTTGCTAGCGTTGCGGGGAAAGGGCTGGACCATACGGTGCTTGCTCCTACTATTCTAGAAGCAGTGACAACTTCTCAGAGAAACAACCACGTATGTAACCCATCTTCCATGTCTGAGTACTACTGACATTCAAAGAATCAAGATGTCGAGCTTCAAAGTCATCAAGCTATGCTACTATGTATAGTGTACAGCATCACGTGCAGTGTAAGAACCATTGGCCAGTCTGTGTATATAAAGAAAACTAATCAGGTAACAGAATCACCGGGACATGGCTGTTTATACACTGAGGCTGCATTCCGTGCTAGTATCAGCGCTCCGGTCACAGGGATATTTCGAGGGCAACAGAGTACTTCCTGAGCATCCAACAGACAAAAGTGTTTTCGATGTGTGGGTTTCGCAAGAACTGCGCAATAGGTAATCCAATGTTCCTGGTGTGAATTTGACCCAACATATGTAGACACTTACAAACATTTTTTACAGATTGACCTATGCTTGTTTGCGAGTGGATGCGTACCTTAGCATTTTATTCAACCAACCACCTTCAATCCGGTACACAGAAGTCAAAATCCCTCTGCCAAATCCTTCCAAGCTATGGAGTGCAGGATCGACAGAAGAAGGAAGAAGATTATTGTGGACTAGTCCAATAGGCAAAGAAACAACCACATTCAACGACATTGTCCGCAGTAGCGTCGAAGACACAAATTCACAGCTATCATACCCCTTATCTGGCTTCGACTTTCACTACTGCCTCTGCGCAATCCAGGGTGGAATATGGGACGCTGCACAAGAAACATACGGCATTGCCTTGGGTGCAGTGTCCCCGCATCCCACTTATGGTGGGATGTCAAAAGCCTGGCGCAACCACCTTGAATTCTGGCGCAAAAGCATGGAAAGTAACGGAGTTCAACTGGCTCTTACGGACGACGACGTCATCATCTCACCTTACTCCCAGCTATTATGGCACATTTCCGCACTGAAGATCAGTGTGCCATTGTCTAACCTTCAAGTATCTTGCAACTTGAGGGCGGCGTCAGACGCTACACCTGGTATCCAAAGTACGAGGTTGCCGTCCGCTCACCACTCTTCACTATCATCTACCGAATTTGAATCGAGGGTGCACTCTTGGGCAGTTTGTCGCTGTCCTCGTGAAGCATGTTGGAGTGCTGCTCAGATATCTCAAATTGTCTGCCAAGAGATGGCGGAGGTAGAGCGCTGTCATAGCCTTTTATTCAACCCTCTAGCTACTTATGGGTTGTTTATGTCCGCTATTGTGGTTTTAACATATTCATTTTACGCCCATTCTTGCAAAGAATGTAATTCTTCTGCAGGCTCACGTGCTGGTACCGACGCAGCTGAGACCTATCCTGTGGACTTGTTTATGGCGCATTACGAGGACGACGATCTCCTGCAGTGGAGGGAGGAAGGTAGAGGATATGCAGTATGGGGGCCCCAGCAAATCCCATTATGCAGCTGCCAGTCCAACGCACTGGCAGACTGGTTTCGGATGAGGATGTCGGGAGATTCGGGCTTGAGGGACGCTCTGGTCAAGTTTTACACGAGATTGCATTCGGGGTAGTAAACTGGTGATCTTGTCTCGTTCTTGTTTTCTTGTCTAGAATGGGGATGAAGAAAATTATGGAAATTCTGTACAAACACAATACTCTGTTCGTAATAAGATTAACACAATTTATGCGCCTTCTGATTTCTAAAAAGTGCAATCTTCGTTCTGACAAATGGCACCCATCCCACTTATTCCGAATCTTAGTCATGTCTCTCACTGAGGCGTTAATTCGTGAACGCCTTTGTGGGTTGTCAGCGTCTCAAGACAGTGGCCGAAACTAATGCCACATAATACACGCATATCTATAACTAGAACATATATCACTAGGACGTGTTCTATTGTTAAATGTTTACCTTTGACATTTTCTATAGACTCCGTTCAAATCGTGCAACAAAAGCGACAAACTCGTCAAAACATATTAGTAAACTCGAAAACTCAACAAAATAAACATACATCAAAGAGGCTAGCAAAGCTATTACCACGATGAGCGACAAGATCAGCCGTCCAGATGATCGGTCTCTGAATTCGTCAGAGACCGAAAGTAATGCCACAGTGTTTGGTACAGGAAATTATCATGGCGAGGCGAAACTGTTCGAAGGCGCTCCTACAGACCACATAGGACTACAACCATTCGCGGCTCCTACGGCGGACACAGATTCTGTCATTGCAGCAAAAAGGGCAACAAATACACGTCGAAACATATTTCTTGCCTTCATATCATGTACTCAGCTTGTGCAGATGATTCCGTTTGGCTTTGGCATAAACTCGGGTTTATACGTTGGAAAACTTTTAGGTGCAAGAAACTTAGAAGCGGGCTGGTTTGCAGCATCTTACCCTCTGACGCAGGGATCGTTCGTGCTTATCGGTAAGTAGACGTGTCCTAGTATTTAAGAGGAAGTGTATATAACTAATTATTGTCATAGGTGGCCGACTCGGTGCCATTTACGGACATAAAACTATTTTCACCATAGGATGCGCATGGTGGGTAGTGTGGGCATTTGCTGGTGGATATGCCAACAATTTCGTCGCTGTATGTCTCTTTCGGGGCCTGTGTGGCATTGGAGCTGGTTTTACAACACCCAACATTCTGGCCCTGATTGGGATCACCTTCCCACTTGGTACCAAACGAAACCTCGGATTCGCCATGTTTGGTGCCATGGCACCTGTAGGAGCCGCTGGAGGATCGTTATTGGCTGGTGTTGTCGTCCAGCTAGCTGGCTGGAGATGGATGTTTCTTCTACTGTAGGTACCACTGCTGGAATGGCCACTTTATTTAGAAGCTAACAATCAATGATGCAGTGGCCTCTTCGGATTCGTGGTGTTTGGCATTTCTGTCATTGTCGCAGAATACGACGAGCCCATGGATCCCCACGGACATGCTGACTGGGTTGGCGCCTATCTTGGTGTTGCCGGGTTGATCTTGTTTAACTTTGTATGGAAGTAAGTCTATCATTCCCTTGTGGTGTGGGTATTGCATGCGATTTTGCGGGTCTGACAGCAGAAACAGTCAAGCCGTGGCCGTCGGATGGGCTAAAGGTTATGAGATTGGGCTGCTCATCGTATCGGTTGTCCACTTTGCCGCTTTTTGCTTCTGGGAGATTCGTATCGCCAAAGAGCCAATCTTGCCTTTCAACATTTGGAAGGCCCGTCATTCCCTCCTCTTATGGCTGCTATTTTCTTCTCTTTTATGAGCCTTGGCATATTCTTCTGGTACATGAATCTTTTCATGCAAACCATTCGCCATGACAGTCTTATACGTACCGGCGTCCAATACCTGCCACTGACTATTGTTGGCACTGTCAACTGCCTTTTGGCTGCTTGGCTTGTGCCTCGTGTTCCTGCGCAGGTCATTATTGGTCTTGGGTGCATAGCTATGATTACCACCAACGTTTTGTTATCCATCATTCCGGCCCATCTAACCTATTGGGCAATTGCTTTCCCAGCATTATTTGCTGCTGCTTTCACCATCGACCTGATCACAACTAGTGCTCAGATTATTATTAGTAGGACAGTATCCATTAAACACCAAGGTGTTGCTGGATCTCTGGTGGGCACACTGCTCAGTTACGGCCTCAGCATCGGACTTGGGTTTGCGGGAACTGTCGAGATCCATACTTACGACAATGGCCGGAATGTGTTGAAAGGATACCACTCTGCCGGGTATCTTGCGGTTGGATTAGGTATAGGGGCACTTGTTCTTACCACGTTCATCCGAATTCCTAAAGATGAGCGAAAGGGCTGGGCAGAAGCAGACATGGAGGAGGCGCAACGCCGAGGTGTGCATAACAACTAAACAGATGCTAGCACAACTCCCCCAATGTAAGCCACTTGATCAGCGACCGCCTACGGAGTGTATTATTGTCCATTCCTGTCATATTGCATCGAGTCTAGAACTGCTCTAATTTGCCATCATTATTACATTATTTGAATGTAATTCTGAAACAGGTCACTCTTTGAATACTCGTACATACCCCCCCTCTCCTAAGTCAAAGGCTACATGTTTTTAGTGTAGGTTTGTATGTATAACTTTTTATCTTAATACACCGGTCAGGCCTAGCCTGGGTATATTCCACACGATTAAAGGCAACCAGTGAAAATCTCCTTTAAAACAATTCCCACGGACCGTACGACAGGCCATACGTTTCTCTCGTTACAGCTCTGGACCATGATCATCATAAACTTACGCTCACAGAGTTTGGGGTCCTCGGTGAGCTCCAGCATACCCAGCTGTTCTAGGTTACGGGTGGTCAGAGACGTCCGCTTGTTCCGTATATATTGCGTTAGTGCATTGTTGACCGTGTCGTACACGATCTTTGCCGGGTCAAACGCGCGCGGTGCCACAGAAGATACAGAGCCCGGGGACATGCGCTCGTTCAGGTCAGTTGTGGCCAGCCGGAGGACGCGGTACATGTCTAGGAGAGCGCGGAAGCCGATGACGCTGACCCATGGCGCGTCTGCCATAGCCTGTAACACGTCCTCGCCCCAGATGCTGTCGAGCGTATTCATAAGTTCCTCGAAAATGAGGAGGAACCCTTCCTCACCAAACGGCTTCTGCGTCGCGATGCAGTTGCGTGATCGACGGCCAAGGATCTGCGTGCCTAGCGAGAGGTGGGCAGCAGTGGCAAAGGCGGCCGTGATGTCGGTGTCGACAATGCCACAGATGAGGAAGTCGTCAGGCACGCATAGGCTGATCTTGGCCACCCAGCACACCAGCTGCGCCGCATTCCACAGGCGTTTGCCGGTGAACTCGGCGGCACTGCCTGCGGCGGCATTGCCCAGACTGGCTGCCTTGAGTCCCAAAATAACCGCCAGCGCCGTAGAAATCTGGCTATTTTGCGAGTGCGTCAGGATGTGGAACGGACTCGGGTTAGACGGGTTCGGTGGCAGCTGGTACAGGTAGTGTGTGAAGCCACGGACGATGCGGTAGATGTTGACGGAGACGCAGAGCAGCGCGAAGTGTGAGTAGGAAAGAGCCTTGAGGACCGGTTCGGGTGGCCTGCCGGCCATCAGGGTCTGTGTGACGAGGAACAGGGACTTGAGGGCCGGCCCTCGGTCATTCCCAACCGGGCCGTTGGAGGCCTGGTAGCTGGCCACCTCGAGGTGGATCTGCTGCGCCCACTCCTGGGATGTATTGGCCTCCCAGGCCTGTGTAGACCATGGTAGGTCCCACACCAGCTCGAGGGCCGATATCTCAGGCCGGGTATTGCACGCGAGAACTAGCTGGAAGTCTATCATGGTGAGACCGTACAGGCTCATTTTTAAAGACTCCTCGTCAATGAACGAGCGCCACGTATCATCTGGTTGGGCAGGTGCCACGCCGAGCTCTATTCGCGCGTCCAGCTCCTGTCTCCACGAGTAGCTGTACTCGCAACTGTGCTGCTGGAACAGTCCGCCTTCTCGTATGTCCTATATATCGTGGGAAAAGAGAAACGTCATGATTAGCTAATAGGAGAGGACGGGACGTAGCACACGGAGGATGCGCCGACATAGGGCTCTTGATCGACAACGCAAACAAAACATACCGAGACGAGGCGAGTCAGCATTTGGCGGCTCCGGGAGAACCTCTCTGTTGCAAATGCTCCATAAACAATGCAGAGGAGTGAAGTTTGGAGGATCCAGATGTCCTTCCACCGACCGGGGTCTGATATGGCCTGCAATGGAGGGGAGAAGTGAATGTCAGCGTTGTTGTCCGTCCTGCCAACACAGCTCTCGCAACGGTGTAACCAGCCCTACTGTCATGCAGCAACAGCAGCAGCAGAACGAAGACAAAACCTACTATATTCTTTAGGCTTGAAACGCAGGATTCCCACAGGTCGTTGCTCTGCTGCTCAGCCAGGTCGTCTGACACTGTGGGATCTGTCTTGCAGCGATAGAGGTTCCCGATGGCGGCTACAATGTGTACTAGGGACTTAGGTGCCGAATCAGGTGAGAATGTCGGCCTGTGGAGGATGGGAAAGCTGGGATGAAAGTGGGCAAAATAGCTCGCGACACAAGATGCGGTGGCCTCCGCGGACAGGCTGCTCAGGCGGTTAGTTCAAGGTGTGTGAGAACGACATGCGCCGACATATAATCTATATAGAGACGGGCGTCTTGTAGCGTCTTTAGAGCACGCTGTACTTACATGTTCTCTTGTGCAGGCAAGTCGAGTGACCGCGCGGCATGTAGAAGATAGTCTAAGCCGTCGTCCGTTGGCCGAGTGGCGGCAGCAACTACTGCTTTTTTGGAATCTAAGGGCAAGGTCTCGGACGGCACGCCACCATCGCTCATCTTGGTCCTTCTCGGCGTCGGGTGGCCATCACAGCGTTCTTGGTGGCGTTTGCAAATGTCCCTGAACACCACGAGTCAGTTAAGCCAGTGGCCAATAGGAAGGGGTAGAGACGGGAAGAGATAGCACTCACCTCCTGCCAAAGATTGCATGGCACAACTGGCACTCAAAAGTCTTGTAGCCGGACGCGCCATGGCCTAGAGTAGACAGTTAGAACTCAGTGCCCAGCACCTCAGTACTCCGGAAAACGCGGGATTCAAAACTCAGCATTTTGACTGCGAATTTGAACAGAGACTGCTTGACGTACGTGTCCGCTTGTGCCGTTTCAGGTTTTCCTGGGGCAGTTAGACGAGGAAACAAATGGCAAGCAACGCTGGGCATCACAAAAGAGACGTACGCTTCTGGTGAACGACTGCGCACAGAATGGGCAAGCAAAGGGGCGTGAGAGGTCCATGGCGTACGGTGCAGCGCGTTCGGTGAAGGAAGCGTCACTGTAACTAGCGTCTCGTGCGGAGGTGGACAAGAAGCGGGTGCCCACTATATATGTATACGACGTACAGAGTACTGGTGAAAAAGGGGCCCACTTTAACCAGTTGCTGATAAGAACACAAGCGTTGGCTTCCTAGCATCAAAGCCGCGCCCTCTTCACTTACACTGTAGAACCACGACATGAGAAATACGCCATCCGCCTTGGCCGCCACCCGCCCCCATGTCCCAATAAACAGTCTACTCAGATAGCCGACGTGCAATGCTTATAGGATAGTACGAGTTCAATGCTAGAACAAAACTTGATACAATGTCTAAATATGTACGGATCTCATAATAAAGGCATTCTCTTCCCAATTACATCTCACCCTGATGGAGACACACTAACGGACCAGGAACTCGGACACGTCCTCTTCCTTGTACGCCGGCTGCTTGTCAACGCCGTCCAGCAGGCCCAGGTACCAGCTTAGGTCGTGGCCGTCAAACTCGCGCTGAGAGCGGCCGTTGCCAAAGTAGTAGAAGCGGTTGTGGTTGGCGCGCGTCAGGTGGTAGTCCTCCCACCGCGGCGTAGCCAGGGCGTCGAAGAAATGCACACGGGACCCGGGCCACATCATGACCTCGCCCTTGATGCTGCCCTGCTTGAACCACGAGTTGCAGGAGCCGTTCCAGGCGGTTCTGGGGATGAATGCGCGGCGGTGCTCCGCAAAGTCTTCAGTTGCCTCCTCGGTCGGCTCAAAGGCGGTGATCCACTCGTCCGACATCTTGCGGATCATTTGCATGTAGTGCTTAGAAATTGTCTCCATGACAGGGAGGATGGAACCGTGACCATAGACACCAAAGGGGCCGTTGAAGACTGTGGTGCGCCCCATTATCAGCATACATGGCTTGGTCTATGCTGTCGGGGGTTGGACAGAGCATGGGACTGCGTTCGACTTACTCAGATAGTTGGGGAAATGGGGAACCGACATGGATAGATATGTCCGAGAGGCGGCCGACCACTCGTCGCTCAGGCTTCGGCCTTCACGGCCAATGGTCGGGTACCGCGGCTTCCAGGTGACGTCGAAGCCTGTGGCGCACACGATAATGTCGACCTTGTGTTCCTTACCATCATCCGAGACAAGGCCGTCTTCGGTGATCTTCTTGACGCCACCGCGGATGAAGTCCACGTTGTCCTCGCAAAGCGCCTCGATGAAGCCGTTTCCAGGCGTGGGCCGTCTGCAGCCGATCTCGTAGCCTTTGGGGATGAGCTGCGCGGCAACCTCTGGCTTCTTGGCCGACTTCCGTGTCATTTCTTTGATGGCAAACTAGGTAGAATGTTAATTATCGGGGTGGAGAGAGGAGTGTGTCTAAGCGTGACTGGAGGGGGTTACTGCCTACCTCTCGGGCTTCTTTTTGCTCCTCGGTGCCGTTCAGAATCAGCCGGAAGCGGCCGTTGAGCTCAGACTCAACAAATTTCCGGTACGTCAAGTACTTTTTGGGGTCGTTGCGCATGACCTCCTTCTGCTCCTCGGAGTCTGTTGTACATGACGAGATGTTAGGGAACGGACTCCATAGTTCCCTCTCTGTCGAGGGTCGGCACAGCACCAGAAGTTATTCACTCACACTTGAAGTTAGAGCCGTTCGGCCCCGCAAAGCGCTGGCCAAAGCCAGCCGTGACCCAGGTAGTACTCCGCACAAAAGCCTTAAGGTTCTTGACAACTGCAAAGGTAAAGGAATGTCAGCCGCCCAGCCATTTTGTGGTGCAGTTGTAGACTGAAGCGTGTTGCACTTACTTGGCTGAAGAGCCGGGATGATCTGGATACCCGACGAACCGGCACCGATGACGGCAACCGTCTTGTCCTTGAAGTCCACGGAGTCGTCCCAGTTTGCGCTGTGCATCATAGGGCCCTTGAACGTCTCGCGTCCCTCAATTTCAGGCCACTTCCACTTGCTACAGGTGCTTGGGTTAGTGACTGTCGCAGAAGCTGTTCCAAAAGTGACAGGGTAGGAGGGGAGACTTACTTGAGCACACCTGTCGCGTTTAGGAGGATATTGCACTCGTCCTCAAAGACCTCTTCCGGCTTCTCGACGTTCTGCACACGAACGCGCCATGTCTGGGTCTCCTCCTGCCAGTAGCACCCTGTCACGAGATGGTTGACACGGCAGAACTTGAGAAGATCGTAGTCCTTTGCAACCTTTAGGAAGTATTGGTGGATCTCGCGGGATCCAGAGTAACTGAAAAATCAAAATGTTAGCCTTCTAGACACGAGGACGAAAGCCAGACGAAACGATGGGAGACACGGCTTACTAGGTAGACCAGTCAGGGCTGGGAGCCCAGGAGAACTGGTAGCAGACTGAAGGAATATCACAGGCGCATCTAGAAGATAGGAAGACGGTCAGCCATAGTGTTTCCAACTCGATCGAGATCGTACGCCTACAGAGGGCATCCTGGAGAGGGAGTCTCTACTTACCCTGGGTATCTGTTCTCGTACCACGTGCCGCCGATGATAGGGTTCTTGTCGTAGGCAACGAACTCAATGTTGAGATCGCTGTTGTTGACCTCGTGGCCGAAGCAGAGCGCGCTGGCACCGGCACCAATGGCAATGACCTTGATCTTCCGCGGCTTGCGCATGGGCTCCTCCTTAATCTCGTAGGGCGTCTTCTCAGCTGGCGCCGGGCTGATGTGAAACCCGTTGGTCTGGGCGATGCCCGGAACAGTACTCTCGGCGGCAGGCATTATTGCGGGAGTTTAGTAGTTCAGGTGGTCAGTTCAGAGGGTAGCTTCTGGACTGCTTTCCGGGGTGTTTGTTGACCGTCTTTGAAAACTAGCTAGATCTTGTTTGTGCAAATGTTTCGATGAATATAAGTCATGTCCGTGCGAAGACATATAACGAAACTCGTGCCATTTCTAGAAAGGGTAAAGAAGTCGCGTGGCTAACAGTCGGAGCTCCAGGACGAGTAGAAACTACTGCTTTAGGGGGCTTGGTGAACGGCGGGAGGTGTTATCGCCAGAAGCCTCCACTTCTCTCTTTGTCCGCCGTTCCACCTGCAAGCTCCACATGCAACACTCCACCTCCACATTGAGATGCTCGTTCCATTTTCCATTTGTGTTATCTAGACACTTGTCCGCCTCCACATAGTGACACATTCGGTGTGTACGGTTCGTGCCGCCTCTTTTCCTCCTGTCCTCGAGATAAGACCTAGGCAATCTACCCCTCAGCCAAGTGCTGTGCATGTTAGCTCTCCTACCACCACCAATATACCCTAGCCAAAAGATAAGACATTCGAGTATGCTTGACCTGCAAAGGTGAGATAATATTTATTGGCCGACTTAGACCGTCACTTTTCGACAAAATTTTGATGGCCCACAGTCCAGTTCGGTGATTCGTCAATAATCTACGATTACCCTCTTTATCAAAAGCCTTGCCACAATCCGACTGCAGGTGTCTTTGCGACACCAGGAAAAGATTTTCAAGAGGCAGTCTTAGACAATACGCTCAGCATAAGGCTAGGAAGGTTTTACCCTTTGTCTATCATCACCGCAGAGATGGCAGACACTACTTCGAGCTCCGATATCAAGACGGTGGCACCAGAGGTGTCGCCTAGCAAGGCCGACTTTTTGGTTGGCGATGTTGAGAAATCCAAATTTGGAGAGCGCGAGATGGACCCGGCCATGGCGGCCACCGGCGGCGCCATCGTGCAATACTCTGACGAGGTCTACGCTCGCGTACTGAGGAAGATTGATACACACATGCTGCCTCTTATGTGCTGGATCTACCTAGTCCAGTTTGCCGACAAGTCTAGTCTCAACTACTCGTCTCTCATGGGCATCAGGACCGACAACAACCTGGACGGCTACCAATACAGCTGGTTGGGTAGCATCTTCTACGCCGGTTACATTTTCTGGGAGTATGTCCACTTTACTTAGCCTTGTCTTCCCCGAAGGGTTTTCTTTTTCTAACCATGGCAGGTTCCCTACCACGTTTCTCCTCCGGCGCCTGCCCATTGGAAAATACCTATCCGTCAATATCATCTTTTGGGGTGCCGTCCTGTGCTGCCATGCCGCCACCAAAAACTGGGCCGGCTTGATGATCACACGGTGTCTCCTTGGTGCCTTTGAGTCTACCATTACTCCGGGCTTCGTTCTTATCACGTCCATGTGGTATAAGCAGAACGAGCAGGCCCGGCGTATGGGCTACTGGCTGGCCTGCAACGGTGTAGCTACCATTATCGGCTCGCTTATTGCATATGGCCTGTCGGCAGTGACCCACTCCGCCCTAGAGCCATGGAAGATTCTTTTCCTCCTCTTCGGCCTCATCACCGTTGTGACCGGCTGCTTCTACCTGTGGTACATGCCCGACAACCAGCTGAACGCGCGCTTCCTCAACGAGGAGGAGAAACTGGTCGCTGTTGAGCGCATCCGCGACAACTTCCAGGGCATCGGCAACCACGTTTGGAAGTGGAACCAGTTCTGGGAAGCCATGCGCGACCCGCGCACCTGGATGTACGGACTGTACTCGCTGTTGATGAACATCCCGAACGGCGGCATCACCGTCTTCGGCGGCGTCGTCATTCGGTCCTTTGGATTTGATAGCCGCACGTCTCTGCTTCTCGGCGCGCCCGGCGGCGCCATCGACTTTATGGCCAAGCTCGTCTTCCCCTGGCTCTCGGACCACTTCATGGACCGCTCGCTCTTCTCCTTCATTGCCATTCTCTTCCCTACCCTCGGCTGCGTGCTCATGACGGTGATCCCCATCGAGCACAAGGGACCCCTGCTCTTCGGCAACTACCTCATCTCCTTCGCCGGTGCTTCGTGGTGTCTCGTCATGGTGCTCATCTCCAACAACACACTTGGCTACACTAAGAAGACAACCGTCAACACCGTCCAGATCCTCGGCTATGCCGCCGGCAACTGGATCGGTCCCCAGACCTTCCGCAGCTCCGACGCGCCGATGTATCACACCGGAAAGACCATCATGGCTATTCTCTACGGCTGCTCTGCCCTCGTCCTCGTCGCCATCCGCGTCATCAACATCATTGAGAACAAGCGCCGCGACCGCATCCAGGCCGCATCCGGCATCGACCTCAACGATCCAGAGGTGCAGGAACACATTGCACAGTCCAAGTTCATGGACCTAACTGACTACGAGCAGCCTCACTTCCGCTACGTTTTGTAAAGGAATGTGACGGTAACAGTCGTGTTGCTCTGCAAGGCCGAATGTGTGCAATGTCACTTCTTTTTGTTTCTATTATCTTACCCTCGTTCCAAGCAAGCCCGTTTGTTCACTTAATGTTTCGGGCATGCTTGAAATAAGGCACTTCCGTTTATCTTTGAAATACTTCTAGTCTGTAGTTCAATAATCTAGTAAAGAATTAAATATTCGCTTTATCGATGCGGCAGACAAATTTGAGTTCTTCTTTTATTTTTTGTGTCAAACAAGATCTAAATAACTTGAATTATTTACACGGATTTTGACTGCACCAAATGAAACAAAATCGGGGTTTCTCATAAAACAGAGCAGGCTGACTGTATATTTGTAATTTAAATCTCAGAATATCCCTATTCGTGTCTGCAATTTTTACTGGCTCCATCCCGACACCAAGGTGGCAAGTGTCTCGTCACTCCCGACGTTTCCAGGGAACACAACGTACGGAATTCCTGGGAACCGACACGTCGTCTCGTCTGACCGCCATATCGGTACCCCTGGTGCTGCTTGACCAACGACGCGCGCCCGCCTCATGCGAAGAGACTTGCTTGCCGCGTCTGACGAAGTGATGCCACCCTTTGCAATCAAGTAACGTGGCCGGACGCCGATTTTGTCGACTACATCCACTAATGCGGCAGCCACCTTTGCTCCGACGCCCAGCGCGTCCGTCCCTGTGAGTAGCAGCCGCGACGTCATGACAAGCACGTCTTTGCCATTAGAAATTGTCCGTTCGGCCTCTTTGGCCGCGTTGGTCACGAGCTCTGCGGCTGCTTCTTCGGCCCCGCCTGTCGCCACCAGCGTATTGACATCTAGTTCGATGACAGCGAGAGCGTCTCCCCGTCGCTCGAGCAGGATCTTGAGCTGCGCCGTTGTTTTTGGCACGTACGAGCCGCACACGATCAGTCCACCTCTTGGTGGTGTCGCGGGCGTTGTCGAGGAGGCGGTGGGACCGACAAGGTCCGTGAGCGTCAGAGGCGGAATCTGCGGGATGCCCAGTCTTGATGACACAAAGGCTGCACCGACACGGTATAGGTAGCGCCTGCCACTGGCCTGTGCGGCCGCGAGGAGACCGGCCACGACTATGTGCATGTCCGACTCGGCAGCCGCGTTGACGATGATGATGGAAAGCTCGGCAGGCTTCTTGGAACGAGGCGGCACTGACAGCAACTTCTGCTTCACAGCTTCGGGGCCGCCAATGCGAATGTCTTGGACCGTGATGGACACGAACGCGCCATCAGCGTCCGAGGCAAGCTTCTCCGGAAACTTTTCGACCATGTATCTGCGCAGGTTTGCGTTTTTGTAGCCAAAGGTGGTGTCCTGTGCAAACGGCGTCCCGCTGGCTGGCACGAGCGTCTCACCCTCGGCCACGTAGTGAACGTCGTTGATGGTGTACCGCCCGCCTTGCAAAAAGAAGGGCGCTATAACCCAGCCGTCAAAGAGGCCTATGACGGACTCGGCTGTCTCGATCTCCTCGCGCACATGGCCGCGTAGCGTGGAATCGCCGCGTAAGACAATGTCAAACGTAGCCGACGCCCGTGCGGCGGCGCGCTTGACCTGGCCGCAGATTTCGAGTAAGAGGCTGCGCGCAGCGGCCGAGGGAAGGGCACGCGAGTTAGTCAGGATGAAGAAGCCGGTGGGGCTGCGTCCGAATGCGTCGTCGAGCGTCTGGTCGTCCCACACGAGCAGGACGTCGATGTCGTGGCAAGTCTGAGTGCCGGTCGGGTCGTCATCGAGTACGACGAGTGTGGGGGCCTTCCGGTCCTCCACAACAATCTTACGGAGAGCACCGAGCACGTCCTCAGTACGTTCTGCGGGCAGGCTCTGTAGAGTATCATGAAGGGGGAGGCTTGCTGGCTTTGGCTCGTCTTCCTCTACCCGGCCATTTTCGGCTGCCTGTGCCGGATCAGAGGGCGACGCTGACGTCGGCCAGAGGCGGATGACTCCCGCGTCTGCCTCACTGCTGAGACCGCGCGCGGCACCTGCAATGTATAAGTTGTGCGAGACAGCGGAAATGGGACAGATGCAGCCGAGCCGTTTGCCTTCTTCCAGCACGATGCCTAGGTCCTTGACGAAGATAGCCAGTGCTGAATGGGGGGTCCAGTCGCTGTTTAGCATTTGCGGCACGCGGTTGACAAACATCCAGCTGCAAGCGGCTGAGCTGCTCACAATGTCGTAGAGTAGCTGTGTGTCCAGGCCGAGACGCGTGCCAAAAGCCATGGCTTCCGCAGCGGCCGCAATGTGGATACCGGCGAGAAGTTGGTTCACGCACTTGACTGAAGACGCAGCACCGACACCGCCCTGCACAAAACGAAGGTTGTCCGTGGTACCAGTCATGGCCATCAGGAGTTTGTGGATCTGGCATACGGTAGACTCGTTGCCCGAGCAGATGATCTAACGGTAATGGCAACGAGTTAGCTCCATAAACCGTGAGATAAAAGTGTATTCTTGTATTCTTTGCATTCCTAGTACGTACCGTGAGATTTCCCGAAGCGGCTCGTGCGACACCTCCGCTAACGGGCGCATCAAGCAACTGGATACCCCTCTCTAGTGCATCAAGCCTCGTCTGGAGGCCACGGACAAAGTGAGGTGGCACGGTGGAACTGAGGATGACCACAGCGCCGTCTGGTAGTGTCTTGGCCACCTCGCCGGAGCCTAAGAGTACGTCCTCGGCCTGGACAGCATTCTGCACCATGAGGATGAGGACGTCTGCATCGCGCGCAGCCGCAGCTGGCGAGGTTGCAGCCGTGCTCGCTCCGCCATGGGCAAGGAACTTGTCCACTGCCTTCCCAAAGACATCGTAGCCATGGACGGCATAGCCGGCACGCAAAAGAGACGCCGCCATACCCTGGCCCATGGCGCCGAGGCCGACCATGCCAACTTTTGAGATTTGGCGGCCCGGCACTACCGGAACTAGCTGCCTCTGTGTTCCAGGGCCGCTGCTGCTCGTACGGACAGCATCGGGCGTCAGCGGGAGGAACAGGCGGACAAGGCCGGCATCGTCCTGCAGCCCATAGCCGTCTGCAGAGACTGAGATGAAGAGTTGTTCGGTTGCGGCGGCCAGCGGAAGAGGGAAGCGGAGACGGCGACTGGCCGAAACGACCGTGTCCTATTGTGGTCAGAATGGGATCACGAACAACACCTTCCCCCATAAACGAAGTGGTGAAACATACCAAGTCCCTGAGAAGCGTGTCTAGGGGTGAGACGGGCGTGGCCCAGTTCGACTCGAGCATGCGTGGCACCCGGTCCTCAAAGGCGAACGAGTTGCCCGCCGCCGTGACAATGATGTCGTAGACCTCGCGTGTGTCTAGGCCGGCCTTGGCGGCGAGGGCCAGCGCCTCGGCGGCTGCAGCAACGTGGACGCCGACCAGCAGCTTGTCGATCATCTTGAACTTGCTAGCTGTCCCGAGGCCTCCTGGGACAACAAACAACTTCGCCGCGATACTGCGCAGTAGGCCATCCACGGAAGCGAGCGCATCAGCAGTGCCAGAGGCAATGACAGTCAGTTGTCCCGCGGCAGCTTGTTCGATACCGCCCGACACGGGGCAGTCCAGAATCTGAACATCGGGTCTGGCGAGGCGAGCAAGCTGTGATTTGAGTGCATCGTAGAACGTAGGTGAGACGGTCGAGCAGATCAAGACGAAGGCATGTTTTGGAAGAGCTGGCTATCATTAGAATGGGTACGCAAACATATATCCAACAGCGAACGGAATTTCTGAAGTACTTCAACTCCCACTACTGTCGCTTCTTACCTTGAATGACACCCGTGTCCGCACTGAAGAGCACATCGTTCACTTGTTCTTCCTGAGCCACCAGGCAAACCAGTATATGAGACTGCTCGGCAACCTGCCGTGCCGAGGTCCCGGCATGTCCGCCTTGCCGTACGAACGCATTCGTACGCCCGGCGTCGATGTCAAACCCCCAGACAGTGTATTGGCCGGTCTGGACGAGGTGGGCGGCGACTCGGCTGCCAAAGGCCCCGAGTCCGATAACACCGATTGGGGGTGACATGGATGAGTCAGCAGGGTTGGATGGGCATATATTTTCCCGTTATCTCTTCAGTTCTTCTATAGGTGTGCACTCCTTTCTGGAAACCAGCCAAGGGCCCATCTCCTTCTGCCGGATTACTTCTATTGATAAAGATCAATACGCTCAACGATATGGAGGCAATGACACAGTACAGAATGTCTTGTGGTGGAGCCTGGATGCATCCATTTGCCGTCCACCACACCAGGACGCACCGGCGGCGGAGTCCTCTCCACCCCCTAAAGCCATGGCTAGCGTAAACCGTGTCAATGTGGAGGCGGAGCCCTCATGTGGACGGGCCAGAGGACCGACGGCAGAGACGACGGATCACCGACGATGGTACCACGTCCTTATCAATGGAGGCTCGTGTCTTTATTGCAAATCATGTGCTTGGCTGGATACAGGATCAACTTCGACAGGAAACACACTCTGCATACTTCTCTGATAGCTCGTGTAACTGTTATCTGATAATCCGCCAAATGGACTCGGCTGACTCGTTTGGATGGGTAAGCAGTCCAATCCGTCCCCTCTCCCCCACCCCTCCTTCAGACAACTCTTCGGTTGACTGACAGCTTTTCAGTATGGACTGGGGTCCATGGGCATTGGTATGGCCCTGAACCTGCAGAAGCATCTCGCTGTAAAGGGCCTGCCGCCGCTACACTACAGCAACCGCACCCTTTCGCGGGGTGACGTCCTCAAAGAGGCTGGTGCCGTGCCCGAGGCAACCCTAGAGGACGTCGTGGCAAAGTCGAACATCATCTTCACTATGATCTCCAATGATGAAGTCCTCCAGGGCCTGATCAGCAAGGCTGTGGACAGCCACGACTCGACAAAGCTTTCCCTGGAGGGTAAGATCTGGGTTGACACGTCGACGGTGCACCCAGAGACGAGTGTCAAGTGCGCAAAGCGCCTGGCCGAGAAGGGTGCTGTTTTTGTGGCATCACCCGTCTTCGGGGCCAGTCCGATGGCCGCCTCAGGCAAGCTCATCTTCTCGATGGCGGGACCGGCAGCAGCGATTGAGCGGCTCCGGCCGTACATCCTCGACGTGATGGGCCGCGAGATTATCAACATGGGCGAGGATGTGCAGAAGTCGAGCCTGCTCAAGATTTCCGGGTACGTTTGTGGAAGCCACACGATTGGGCCGAGCCGGTTTCGCGCATTGAGCATTATACGTACAGACAGATCGCGTCTCAGAACTAACAAATAACCCGGACAACAGGAACATCTTTGTTGTTGGCTTCCAGGAGCTCGTCGCCGAGGCACAGGTGTTTGCCGAGAAGACGGGGCTGGGGACGGCACAGATGGAGACCTTCATTGGGAGCATGTTCGGCCCTGTGCTCGAAAGCTACTCGAAGCGCATGACCACGGGCGCGTATGCACCGCCACTTGACACAAAGCCCGGGTTTGCAGTGGACCTGTCAATCAAAGACGCGCGACATGCCACGAACATTGCCACGGAGCACGGCACGACTCTGCCGACGATATCCAAGGCCCTGGAGCGCATGACAGCGGCGAAAGCGTACGCAGGTGGCTCGCTGGACAGCTCGTCCCTGTACGGAACAGCACGGTTGGAGGCTGGGCTTCCCTTCTGGAGCGAGAACAGCAGGCAAGGAAACTAGACGTCTGTGATGGTAGTCTACCAGAGGCGAGAAGAAAAAGTAGATTTATGAAAACTGAACTGATATTGGTTCTCTGGGACCTCGTCGCTGCTGCGTTTGCTAAGATGGAAGTGTGCCTCGGGCTATGCGCTGGACGTATGTGGCTAGGCTGTGTGGAGCAGCCATGTTTGCCTGATATCGTCACTCTGTAAGGACCTCCACCTGCTCTCCACGTCCACCATCCACACCATGCTTCGGCTCATACGCTCCACGCTCCACCTCCACCCATATTGACAAGCGTGCCTCGTCCTCTTCTGACTACTGCCCGGCCCCAACTACCAGCGGCCCCCCTGGAGCTCATAACCCCCCCGAGCCTCCCGATGCTCCATGTATGAGCCCACCCCCGAACTCCACCTCCGCATCTGCGAGCCCAGGGAATTACCGGTAGTACGGATGAAGCATGACAGCATGAAACCAGAAATCAACAACATGAACGTGCACGTAGGCGCAGGCGTACATGACGCAGCCCTAGTCTTCTCCACTACAAGTCACTCTCCTAGAGTTTCTTCTACGCCTTACCAAATATCGTATAAACCAAAAATACGATCACGAGAAGTACTTTGCCTGTCCGCCTAACCGTTATCTGTTTCCGTTTCTATTTATTTTCTAGTCCTTCATATTATCACATAAATCGTATAAATATTTTGACAATTTATTCTAAACAAATGTGTATTATTTCACAGTTATATATTTTCTTTAATCAATCCTAAACAAAACGATACTGTAGTAGTTTTGTTTTGTCTTCGAACACCGTTTCTACAGCGTATCTGGCACCTGGCCACCGTCTCTTGTAGACCTGTGGAGGTGGTCAGTGATCTGGCAGATCAGTGTCCAAGGGTGCGCAACATATTGCTTGTACTGTTTAATTGTATGCAATTTGTATGTGCTCTGTATTACGCGAACGGCAGCAGCTTCACTCCGCAGCTACAGCTCCTCCACGTCCGCATTACACGCCCGCATTTTCTTTCTGGACTAGGGATCTATCGAAGGACGCTGTCAATAGCTGCTGCCACATAGTCCACGTTTCCTTCGTTCAGCCCGGCAATAGATATCCGCGAGCTATCCGCCATGTAGATGTGATGCTTCTCTGAATAGAGCGAGTGATGCATTAGCAAGCTGAAAAGAAGTACGTCGTAGAGGAACGTAACAAGGCGCTCCAGCATGTGGCCCCGGTGGTCTTTTCTTACCTCTCAACTCCACCACGGTCGAACGTGGGAGTCCCAAAACGCTAAACATGCCCTTCTGCTGGATGATCGGCTTCCAATCTCCAGGGGTGCCTATATCAAAACGAGTCTGTGAGCGGGTGCTCCTTCCATGATTCAATACGAGAAGAGACATACCGCGCTTCGCAAGGCCTTCGTAGAGTGCCGTCCGCATGGCCGCGATGCGCCCGCTCATCGTGACGAGGTCCTCAGCCCACTGCGCCCGCAGCTTCTCGTCCGCCAGTACGGCCGCTACAATGCGCGCGCCAAATGCCGGCGGGTTCGAGATCTCGGCACGGGTCTGCTGGGCGAGCCGTGACTGCACGGCCAGGGCGGCTGCTGCGGTCTTGGTTGTGACCGACACGTGGCCGACGCGCTCTCCGTAGAGGCCCATGTTCTTCGCAAACGACACACACACGACGGTTTCCAGCTGCCGCTCGTTGGCCACGTGCCGGATCGCAAACGCGTCCGCGTCGTAGTTGCCAGACGCGATGCCCAGGTACGCCGCGTCAAACAAGGGCAGCAGCTGCCGCTGCTGTATAACGGACGCAATCTGCCGCCACTCTGCCTCGGTCGGGTCGCACGCGCTCGGGTTGTGGCCGCTGGCATGCAATACAACGATCGCGTGCGGCGGCGCCTTGCCCAGGTCCTCCAGGATCGCCGGCAAGTCTAGGCTGCCCGTCGTGGGCGACGCCCAGCGGAAGTCGTTCACCGTGAAGCCGATGGTTTCAAAAACCTGGCGGTGGTTCGACCACGTTGGGTTGGTGATGTAGACGGGTGGCAATGGCGCCGCCGGCGACGGGTCCCTTTCGCAGAACGTCTGATAGAGCACGGAGCCAGCGAGGTGCAGCGCTCCCGTACCCGACAGCGACTGGCTCACAGCTACGCGACCGTCGGTAACGACAGCCTCATCCCGGCCATACACCAGCTCGGTCACAAGGGTGCGGAAAGCCGGCAGGCCTAGGATGGGAAGATACTCGTGGTTGGCGTTGCGGACTGCATCTGAGGCCTTGGCGGCGCGCACCGCGGGAAGGATCCACGGGTTGCCATGCCCGTCCTTGTAGGTTCCCTGGCCGAAGTTGACCTTGCGCGGGTCCTTGTCGGCGTTGAAGGCTAGGGTAAGCTCGAAAATGGCATCGGGAGGGACGTATTCAACATGGTCGAAGACAGACGCCTCGTTTGCCGCGGTCGATGCCATGATAAACAGAAGCGGTGGCGTATATTGTTTGTGAATCGATGTCTGTGTGTCTGTGTGAGGCATAGGGATTGGGCAAAAGAACGTACTAACAGCAAGGTATAGACAGTATGCCGTGGGTGAGCGGACAACACTGGTGGAGGGTGGACAAGAAGGGCTCCGCAGAGCTGCAAAGCGGCGGAGCTACATCTTTTACATCTGCTGTTTTTAGACCTGAAGCAAGTCTCCACGCCGACTGCGGACTTGCGCTGTGCCATTTATTCTACTGCAGGTACGGTGTATACCCTACAAGCTCTAGTCTACGACGTACTGAGACCTGCTTTAGAATTGTTACTGGTTTTTGTCTTCCCGCCAGCCTCAAACTCAACCAATTCCTGATAACCCCCTCAACCCAACAACGGCCAGCCATGTCTACCAAACCGACCTTTGGCGTGTATACGCCCCTCGTCACATTCTTCAACGAGGATGAGTCGATCGACTTTACCAGCACGAAAGCGCACATCACGCGCATGATCGAGGGTGGCGTGACTGGCTTGGTGCTGCAGGGGAGCAATGGCGAGGCACCGCACCTCACGCACAGCGAGCGCACCGAGATCATCAAGACGGCGCGGGAACAGGCCACCGCCCTCGGTGCCACTGAGCTCAAGCTTATTGTTGGCTGCGGTGCCCCTAGCGTGCGCGAGACGCTCTCTTACAGCGCTGAGGCAAAGGCGGCCGGAGCCGACTTTGCTCTCGTTCTGCCGCCGGCGTATTGGTCGGCCGCCATGTCCCCCGCAGTTGTGGAGGGGTATTTCAGTTCGGTATGTGCCCATGTGAAGCGGTGGCCGCCGTTCAGACATACCGTATCTGACCCTCTCTCTAGGTTGCAGAAGAGTCTGAGCTCCCCCTTCTCATATACAACTTCCCCGGCGTCACGTCCGGCATCGACATCAGCTCCGACTCGGTCATCCGGCTCGCCAAGAAGTACCCCGGCAAGATTGTCGGCGTCAAGCTGACATGCGGAAACGTGGGCAAGCTGCAGCGCATCAGCGCGGCGCTGGCGGACTCTGCGTTTGCGGCCTTTGCTGGCAAGTCGGACTTCTTCCTCCCAGCACTCGTGGCCGGGTCCAACGGCGTGATTGCAGCGCTGGCCAATGTCGCCCCCAAGACACACGTGCGGCTGCTGCAGCTGTACCAGTCCGGCGACCTCAAGGCGGCCATCGAGCTACAGAACAAGCTCAGCAACGCCGACTGGGCCCTGTCCAAGGTGGGCGTCGCCGGCGTCAAGGCCGTTGTCGCGCACTTTTTCGGCTACGGCGCTGGCCGCGGCCGCCGGCCACTCGGCACCACCTCGGTGTCCGCGCTGGCCGACGACATTGTTTCGCCGATCCAGACGGTTGTGGACCTGGAGAAGCAGCTGTAGAAAAGGTGGACTACGACAAAGAATAAAAGCTCTAGACATAGAATTGTATCATCCCGTTGAGGACATATGCTAGAACGTACTGCATTCGTGTCATGGACGCTGTGATCTCTGCTCTTGGGGATAAGCTACGACTACGTGTAAGCTTATCACTTCCTTCATTTTTGATTTCCTGGACGGCTCACCGGAAGCCCCTCAAGGTCTTGCCGTCAACGCAGAAGCACAAATCTCTTACAAATGCATGGTACCGGTGAACAACAAAGAGCCGGACTACTCCGCCAACGTCGTAGCGCTTACGACGTCCCATGTTGTCCACAGCTTGTGGAGCTCCACAAACAAGCAGATAAGGCTGCATTCTGGGTGGCGCAACACTTGCTTCGAGACCCACCCGAGTCTTCAGCGAGCTTACGACGGAAGATTCATGGAATGTGGACGCGACAAAGGCCACCTCCACCTCCCCCGTAGACTCCGCTGCACGACGGCCTCAGAGTAGTGGGAAGTGGCTCAAGGTGCGATTTTGTAGTTTCCGGTCTTACATAGCATATATAGCATAGTTGAGATACCCAGGCAGCGTAGATACGGCCGTAGCTAAGAAAGATGCCGATCGAGCACTGAGCATTCTGTCGAACCACCCTAATCAGACCGGACCACTTACACGACGGTATCACCAGATAGTATCGGACGGCACCACATCTCACAGCATCATGGTTGCTTCTCTAACGCAACGGCCGATCCGGATATCCATTGGTAGGTCCACGGAGAGGCCCAGGCCCCGGGAGTGCGCTTTCTGCCTCCTACCTCCCGCTAACCAATCCTTCTTGCAGACCGGGGCGGTACGTTCACCGACTGCGTGGCCCGCGTTGATGGCCAAGATGACATCGTTATCAAGATCCTGTCGGTGGACCCGCACAACTACAGCGATGCACCAACGGAGGCGATACGCCGGGTGCTAGAGACATACTCGGGCAAGGAGATTCCGCGCGGCGCTGAGCTTGACCTCGGAGATGTCGGTACGTCGTCCCCCTTCCGTGTCTTGTGTTTGTTGCAGAAAGGCTTGTGGCCGCCAGGAACTGACGGACCGTCTATAGAATGGATCCGCATGGGCACAACGGTAGCGACCAACGCCCTGCTCGAGCGCAAGGGCGAGCGCACCGCCTTTCTGGTGACCCGCGGATTCCGGGATGTCCTGCAGATCGGCAACCAGTCGCGGCCCTTTATGTTTGACTTGGCCATCCGCCGGCCAGAGCCGCTGTACTCGGATGTCTTCGAGGTCGACGAGCGCGTCGTGCTGGCGTCGTGCAGCGACTCGGACCTGCGCACGCTCGAGCTGGCCTCTCCAGCACCGCTGCGTACGGCCACCGCTGCGTCTTCGGGCGAGGTAGTGCACGTGGTGACGCCGCTCGACAGCGCATCCACGCTTGCGTACCTGCGTGACATCTATGCGCAGGGATACCGCTCCATTGCCGTGTGTCTCATGCACTCCTACGTCTTCCCGGAGCACGAGCTGGCCATCGAGCTGCTCGCGCGCGAGGCCGGCTTCGCCAGCATCACGCTGTCGCACCAGGTGTCGTCGCGTCCGAAGCTGGTGCCCCGCGGCAACTCCGCCGTCGTCGACGCGTACCTGACGCCGACCATCCGCCAGTACCTCGACCAGTTCTCGTCGAGCTTCCCCCACCTCGACCGGGACGGCACGCGCCTCGAGTTTATGCAGTCCGATGGCGGTCTCGTGCCGGCTGCGAGCCTGCGCGGGCTGCACTCTATCCTGTCCGGGCCGGCCGGCGGCGTCGTCGGCTATTCGAAAACATGCTACGATGATGGCGCCGGCCATGAACGAGACAGCAGCGCCAAGACACCCGCCGTCATCGGCTTCGACATGGGCGGCACCAGCACAGACGTCAGCCGCTTCGACGGCACGCTCGACCACATCTTCGAGACGACCACGGCCGGCATCGCTGTCCACGTGCCCCAGCTGAACGTCAACACCATTGCTGCCGGCGGCGGCAGCATCCTGGCCTGGCGCGACGGCCTCATGTCCGTTGGCCCGGAGAGCGCCTCCTCACATCCGGGCCCCGCCTGCTACCGCAAGGGTGGCCCTCTCACCGTCACCGATGCCAACCTGGCCCTCGGCCACCTGCTGCCCGAGCACTTCCCCTCTGTCTTTGGCCCCAACGAGGACCAGCCGCTGGACCGTGAGATCGTCATCCAAAAGCTGGAGGAGCTGGCCACGACCATCAGCCAGGATACAGGCCGCACTCTGACCTGGCCGGAAGTCGCACATGGGTAAGCACCACGTGGTCCAGTCCCCCCTCCTTCAAGCTTTCCAAATAAGAGAATATAAGCAGTACTGACAAGCAGCTTCCTCGAGGTGGCCAACTCGGCCATGTGCGGCCCCATCCGCAGCCTTACCGAAGCCCGGGGCTTCAACGCGGCCGACCATAACCTGGCTTCGTTTGGTGGTGCCGGTGGCCAGCACGCATGTGCGATCGCCGAATCCCTGCGCATCCGGCGCGTCATCGTCCACAAATACTCGTCCATCCTGTCTGCGTACGGCATTGGCCTGGCCAGCGTTGTGCACGAGGAGGAGCAGCCGTGTGCCAAGACGTACGCGGGCGCCGACAACATGGCTGCCATCACGGCCGGCCTGGACGCGTTAAGCCGCGCAGCCCTCGACCACGAGTCCGTCCGGTCCTTCAGCCTCGTCGA
The DNA here is from genome assembly GCA_001513895.1 of Graphilbum fragrans. Taxonomy (NCBI): domain Eukaryota; kingdom Fungi; phylum Ascomycota; class Sordariomycetes; order Ophiostomatales; family Ophiostomataceae; genus Graphilbum; species Graphilbum fragrans. The sequence goes on from LLKO01000010.1 coordinate 938,815, forward strand.
TGCCCACGGCTTCCTCAACATGCGCTACGACGGCAGCGACACAGCCATCATGGTGGCTCTGCAGGACGGCGTCGACGCCGCGCAGGCCTTTATCGATGCCCACCATCAGCAGTTCGGGTTCACGCCCGTCGGCCGCACCATCTTTGTCGACACCCTCCGCGTGCGTGCCGTGGCCCGGCAGCCCGAGCGGGCAGTGCCGCCCAAGGCCAGTGCTGCGATCCCCGCGGCAGCCACAGCAAGAGCAGCCGCCCTCCTGCCCAAGCCCATCTCCACCCGCTCCGTCTACTTTGGCGCGACCGGCTGGACCGACACGCCGGTCTACCTGTTTGCCTCCATCCCCGAAGGCGTTGTCATCCCGGGCCCGGCTCTGATCGTCGACAAGACGCAGACGCTGCTGGTGGGCGGCAACGCGTCTGCCCACATGGACCGCGACCGGCTCATCATGGATGTCGAGGCGCCGCGCACCAAGAACATCAGCGCCGATGTGATTGACCCCATCGCACTGTCTGTCTTCCGCCACCGCTTCATGGGCGTCGCCGAGCAGATGGGCCGCGTGCTGCAGAACGTCAGCGTCAGCGCCAACATCAAGGAGCGCCTCGACTTCAGCTGCGCCATCTTCACGCCCGACGGCTCGCTGGTCGCCAACGCACCCCATGTGCCGGCCATGATCGGCAGCATGGCCTTCGCCGTCAAGTCGCAGATCGACACCTGGACGGGCAAGCTGCGGGACGGTGACGTGCTTATTTCCAACTCGCCAGGTACGTCTCTTTTGGACATTTGTCTACCACTTCCACCCAGAACGACGGACTCACACTCTGTTTATGAATAGCCTACGGCGGCACCCATCTGCCGGATCTCACCATCATCACGCCCGTCTTCGACGCCGAGGGCAAGGCGATTATCTTTTGGGCTGCGTCCCGCGGCCACCACGCCGATGTACGTTCTTAAGCCTCGATCGTGCTCTGTTCCTATTCTTGCTCGCTAACTTGTCCTAGGTGGGCGGAATCCTGCCAGGCTCGATGCCGCCAAACTCCAAGTTCCTCTGGGAAGAGGGTGCCGTCTTCGACTCGATGCTGCTCGTGCGTGACGGTGTCTTTGCCGAGGAGGAGCTCACGCGCATTCTCTGCGTGGAGCCGGCCAAGAATCCAGGTTGCCACGGCACACGGCGCTTCCAAGACAACGTCACCGACATCAAGGCGCAGGTGGCCGCCAACCACACGGGCATCCGCCTTGTCCGCCAGCTGATCGAGGAGTACACCATGGATGTCGTGCAGATGTACATGAACGCCATCCAGTCGTCGGCCGAGCTGGCCATCCGCAACCTCTTCCGCAAACTGGCAGCCAACCCCAAGACGGACGGCCCGCTGTCGGCAGTGGACTACATGGACGACGGCACGCCCATCTGCCTCAAGGTCACCGTGGACGCCCAGACCGGCTCGGCGTGCTTCGACTTTACCGGCACGGGGCCCGAGGTCTACGGCAACTGGAACGCGCCGCCGGCCATCTGCCACTCCGCCGTCATCTATGCGCTGCGCTGCATGGTCGACTCGGACATCCCGCTCAACCACGGCTGCATCAAGCCCATCACGCTCGTGCTGCCCGACCGGTCCATGCTGAAGCCCAGCTTCGCCGCCGCCGTATGCGCCGGCAACGTGCTGACCTCCCAGCGCATCGTCGACGTCATCTTCCGCGCCTTTGGGGCCTGTGCGGCCAGCCAAGGCTGCATGAACAACTTCACCTTTGGCCTGGACAGCGCAGAGATCAGCTTCGGCTACTACGAGACCATTTCCGGAGGCAGCGGTGCCGGCCCCTCGTGGTCCGGCACCAGCGGCGTGCACACCCACATGACCAACACGCGCATCACAGACCCCGAGTCTCTCGAGCGCCGCTACCCCGTCGTGCTGCGGCGCTTCTGCCTACGCCCCGGCAGCGGTGGCGTCGGCCGCTACGGCGGCGGCCATGGCGTGATTCGCGACGTCGAGTTCCGCATGCCCATGTCTGCGTCCATCCTGTCGGAGCGCCGCAGCCTCGCGCCCTATGGCCTGGCCGGCGGCAGCGACGGCCAGCGCGGCCGCAACACGTGGATCACAACGGACGGACGCACGATCAACATGGGCGGCAAGAACTCCGTTGCCGTCGCGGCCGGCGACCACATCGTCATCGAGACGCCGGGCGGCGGCGCCTACGGTGCGGTAGAGGAAACGGCGGAGAGCGCCGGGGATGCGGTCGACGTGTCGAAGCTTCCGCCAGTGTTTGTTCCCCTCGCGGTGGGAAGTGTCGCAGCGACCACGGCTCTGGCCGAGCAGTCCTAGAAGGAGCGTGGCGGCAATGGATGGTGTTGCTGCTTCGATGACGTGTTGTGTTCATCTAGAGTTTTACTGAGCCATCGGCTGTCGCGTAAATTGCTGAGTGCTAGACCAAGACGTCAAAAGTGCAGAAACATGGCACGGACTTGTATTTAGATTTTGGAAGTACACACGGCCGGCCATCTATCTTCCACGTCCTTCCACATGTTATACGTCAACAGCCAGCGGCCGACACCACTGCTGCGCCAAGGCAAGGGGTCCAGCCCCGTCTCGTCCGAGGCCTCAAGGACTAGGTGGTCACCCGCGAGCCACAAGCGGTCAGCCTCTTCAAAGTGCTTGAAAAGACGATCACGCTCTTCCTGTTCAGCGCCATCTGGAAGATGGTACACGGTCTGATTGTGGGACCCGCGCTCGACCACCCGCCGAGTGCGATCGCGACGGCACTCCTCGTAGACGTGAAGGGCCTTTTGGCGAGCAGCTGGTGCATCGGCGGCGATTTCCTTGTCTGAAATGCGCGACAGGCACAGGCCCAACACGCCAGCGTCCTCTAGGGCCATGCCGGCGCCACTGGCCAAATACGGCAGCGTGGCATGGACAGCGTCGCCGAGCATAGTGACGGCGCCTGAGGGATGAGACCAGGCGGGATCAAGGCCGGGACGAATGCTGAGGCGCCACTTGAGCACATCCGCACAATGATAGCTGAGCAGTTTGCCGATGCGCGGGTCCCAGTCCGCAAAAAGCGCCCGCATCTCCTCAATGCTGCCGGGCGCGATGTCGACGCCTGGCGGATTGTTGTCCGGCACGAGGAGCACCATGTTGAGGTACTCTCCGCCTTTGAGAATGTAGTTCACGGCATGCGCATCGGCACCAACCCAGTAGTTCACCTGGGGCTGCTCGACGAACGGACGCAGTTCTGGGTCGTCACGCATGCCTTTTGTGTTCAGCAGCAGTCGATAGGCCAGGTCGCCGGACAACACAGGAGGATCGATGTGGCCGAGGAAGCACTCCCGCAATGTAGAATGGATGCCATCGGCGCCAACGAGCAAGTCTGCCGTCATCGTCTTTGGTGCTGGTCCGGCGAGCGCCACCACCACTCTCGAGTCATCTGTCACGGTGAATGACGCAACCCGCGAGTCTGTCAGAACAGTGGCCCCAAGTTCTAATGCTCTCTCCAAGAGACACCGGTGCAAGTCGGCTCGATGGAAGTCCCAAAATGGCGCTCCCGCCGCGCTCGCATAAGCCACATAGTCCATGCTAGACAAGGCATTTCCCCTCCAGCCGATGAAGTTGCAACGGCTCGGTTTTGTTGCATATTTTTCCAGCTTTTCCATGAGTCCCCATGACTGCAGCACACGGGCCGAGTTTGGAAGCACCTGAATGCCCGCTCCTACTTCTCCGATCTCCTTGGCTGATTCTAGTACTGTGACGTCGTGGCCAGCGAGGGCGATGGCAATGGCTGCTCCCAGTCCACCGAGCCCAGCACCAACAACAATGACCTACAGCTATTAGTCGTTTGTGGGAAGTGTGTGAGAGATGGCATGAGATGGGGGCATACATTCCACCTGCTGGAGGCATCTCGGCCGATCTTTTGCTGGGCAGCGACGTTGTCAACCATTTTTCTGTTGTCTACACATCTGGCTTTCCATGTATACTCACTCCAACGTCCACAATCGTTCCCTTTTACCTGTAGACGGCGTCTCCAAACGGCTAGCCGTGTTCTCGAGCGATATTTAGTGCTAACGGCTTGCGATGGCCCTTGTCGATTGCAGTAGCTACCACAGGCGATCCCCTCCACTCCTCTGGCGCTATGCAGTTCATCTTGCTGATAGCCGGGTCGGCGTGCGATAGACAATAGACACCGGGCGAACCGGGATACTGACACTACGTAAAAAATTGGCCGACGTGTTATCGCGCAAAAGTGGGGTAGTGGTAGAAGAGTGGGTGGCGGCCACGGCCGGTGTGGCTCGGCATGGGGCTATGATAAAGAGCACATATGAAGAGCAGGCCACCCACTTTTGCAAAGAGCCTCGCGACAGGAGTGGAGGGAACGAGACGACAAGCGCCGGGAGCAGCAGAGCATCCATTCCAGCACAACCAGGCAATTTTACAGCACAACACCGCACCAGTAAATCAGACCGTCTAGGACACGATGAGTCCAGCCAGGCGAGCTAGCAGTATTGTGGTGGCGGCACCAGGACAACTGGATGCAGGAGGCAAAGAATGCCGGGAAGCAGTATTGGCCACAGAGAAGCGGTTTGTGTGCACGACTCCGGGGTGCAACAAACGATTTACACGCGCTGAACACCTACACCGCCACTCCCTAAACCACACAGCAGGTTCGGCAACCTGTCCTCGGTGCCGTGCACACTTCAAACGGCCGGACCTTCGGGGTAGGTGTTCGTTTGGTGGACCCAGAGGCCTTCAGTCTGTAGGGGGGGCGCTGACGTTTTGTAGACCGGCATATGCTTCGACACCTGCAAAAGGACCAAGAGGCTGGAGCCGAAGGTTGTGGGGTGCTTGACACTCGCAAGCGGCTTTGGAAAACCGCGGACGGATCGATTGTGCAAAAGCGGCCAAACCCCTGGCCATCGTCACAAAAAGCCAGTCACGTAGGGTTGGGGAGTGATACGAGTGTGGTTCTGTCTGAGGGTGACGCAACAGAGGTGCTGGAGAGCCGGCAAGACCAACCAGAGCAATTGCACGACACCCACCAGCTTGACCAATCGACCCAAGGCGAGACAAGCCACCAAAAGAACCAGACTAATCATCCAAAGCTCATTCGCGAAGCCGGCATTGGTCTCCAAGACCCCCAATCTGGCCCATCTATCCAACACAACAACCTGGACCAAGGCAGGACCAGTCTTGCTGCCTCGTTCGACGTAGAGTCCCTGACATTTGCAACCGACCTGCCAGTGGATCCCGTCCTCCTCGCTGTTCCGTCTGCTGGTGCTTGCCTTTCATGGATGGACGCCGGCACAGACAGTGTTCCCTATGTGGCGCTCCCTGAGGCAGCGCCCGAACTACCGTACGACGACTTCTTCCAGCCAGACACTGCCAGCTCCTTTAACATGCCATATACCACGGCGCTGAACTACAACTGGCTCTTCAACCTCAACACGGACAGCGACACGAGCACGCTCTCCAACGACTTTTCGAACTTTGAGCAGCAGCAGCCTTCGACCGTGATATCTGAACAAAGCCCGCCTTTGATGCTCACACCGCCCAGTCACGACGACATGATGGATATGTACTCTCCTCCAGGTTCTCACAAGGAACAGTCATATGGACAGTTGCCGACGCACACTGCTGCTCAACCACAACAACCTCAGCGGGACAAGAGGCACGTCCAGCAACCGCATGAGCAACGAAGATCACATGCTATACAATCAACCGCTTTGCCTCGAGAACAGCCCCTGGGGCGGCTCAACAACCAGCTAAGAAGGCGGTGCCTTATTGATGAGACTGTGCGACGGCGTCTGTTGGATATTGTGATCCAAGCAGGGCCACAGTTTCCCGATACTAGAGCTGCATCGATGTCTGAAACTCCTGGAGCTGCTACTACTGGAGCATCTGCTGGCCGCACTCAATGGGAGTACGTACCACAGCTTTCAGTGGAAGCATTACAGACATATGCCGACCTCTATTTTGATCGATTCAATACGGCATACCCTCTAATCCATGAGGCAAGTTTCGATGTCCGTTCGGTAGAGCCACTTCTACTGCTCTCGATGCTTCTGCTGGGAGCCACCTATGCCGACAAAGAAGCCCACCAGTTGGCTGTCTGCATCCACGACGTCATGCGGCCATGCATTTTTGCACATGCCGCCTTTTCAGCGCGACCGGAGCTCTGGACTCTGCAAACCATTCTTCTAGTGGAGTGCTTCGGCAAGTCTCGTGCCGGCCAGAAGCAGCACGACATGAGCCATCTCTTCCACGGCTTGCTCATCAACCTAATTCGGCGGTCGGACTGCCAAATTGTACGCCCAGTCGGCCCCCCAAGTGAAGCAATAGGGGATTCAGAGCTACAAGAAGCCTGGAACCATTGGGTCGTGGCCGAGCAAAAGAAACGGTATGTCTGCCCCAAATGAAGATCGAAAATATGTGCTGACACATTACTTCCAGGCTTGCTCTCCTTTGCTTCATGTGGGATACGCAACACGCCGTTCTCTTCTGCCAGAGCTTGTGCATGTCAGCTTTTGAGCTACGGCTGTCGGTGCCCTGCGACCAAGCGGTCTGGGAAGCACAAGACGCAGCTTCTTGGGCCCATGCCTGGAAAGCCTCTTCTCACGCAACCACGCCACCACCCCTCTTCCTGACAGAGCTGCAGCACTATTTAGCTACTGGGACGGCCTCTGCAAGCTCATTACCATCTTTCCGGCGTCCTCTTGGGGGTCTGAATGGGTTGGCCCGTGTCTTGTTACTTCACGGACTCATGTCTGTGGCATGGGACATGCAAAGACGAGATCAAACTTCGCTAGGTGTGTCTCCTATGGGAGGCAGCAGTGCTTCGGGTCCCTTGGTCTGGCGAGAACGCCTAGCAGCTGCATATGATGCATGGCGTGCCGACTTTGATGCCTACTGCCGAGACACGGCATCTAGACAAGATGGCAGACGGGAGGAAGACGGCGGTGAGGGCACAGACGTCTTGGACCAGCGATTTACAACATTCGCCACTGCTTACAACGCCGTCTACCACGCTGCCCAAGTATTGTTACACGTGGAGTTCCTGGATGTCCAGATCTACGCTGGGGCCACGCATATTCTCGGCCGACCAGTGCAACGGGCGGACTACCTAAGATCAGAACGCGTTGTCAAGCAATGGGCAGCAGGTATTGGAGCCGGAGGCAGCACGGGAAGAGAGGCCCCCGGTCAAATCACAGGAGGAGAAGGTGATGCAGCGGCAGCAGCATGGCACGCGGCATGCATGCTTCAAGATGCCGCGTCTAGTTTTTCCGACTTGGAGACAGTAGGACTGTTCCACGTTCCATGGTGCCTGTATCTCGCAACACTAACTGTCTGGGCCTTTTATCATGCCCGGCCACGGGGAGATGGTGACGAAATGTACGGTGGCCACCGCAGTGATGCGATGAGTGGGGATGCAGGCAGCGAGATGGTCTGGGATGCAACTGCCGAGATGGAAGCCTTGGTGGCAGCGATGGCACGACTGCCTCCACATAGATTGGCCATGGCCCCAGGGCTTCGACGCACACATGGGCTTGTCTGGGTGATGTCGAACGTGCTGAGCAAGGTTCGTTGGGGCATTGTACATGCAGGTGTCATTGTGCTTCGTGGGCTGGTGCCGATGAGACTGGTGAATCGATATGAGACGTGGTAGTGAAGTGGACAGCTACTACTCCTTGCGGTAACGACTTGTTTTTGCTTTTTTATCACGCTCGCAAACGTTAAATTTAGAGGTCTCATTAAGCTATGACATTATTTTGCTTCAAGGAATCCGCCGTAGTAAGAATCCAACCATTTCGCCGCTTCAGTGGCGCTGCCAACTGAAGCTGTGTCGAACTCCCTTAAACCGCCGAGATAGCCGTCCGGCCGTACATTGAGGATGGCAACTTCAGCGGCTTCTAGGTCACCAGCCCATTTGGTGATGCAGGTGGCGCCCCGAGTGTCGAGATGAGCCACATCATCAAGGTACACAGTCCACGGACTCCGGGAAAGAAGCGGTGGTAGCGTGGCCAGCTCAAAGAGTGACTTGTCGGTTGCGGCTAGTCCGTTAGTAACAATACGACACAACGAGCTTGAAAATGTTGGATGCCCACTACTCACTAATCAATGCGTAACTAAAAAGCTCGCTAACAGCAGTGTACCGTTGTGGCTGCACAAAGACATCCTCATCACCCAGAGCTCGTGGCTTTGCACCATAAGAGACAGCTGCGGCAGCAGAAACTCGAGAAAGAAGTGATGTTGGGTTCAGGATGGCGTCGCTCATGCCAGCGAGAAACTTGGCCACAACGGGGGAGGCCACATCTGGCACGACAAAATATATGCGGAATTGGCCGAGAATGGGGATATCCAGCTGCAGATCCACAACATTGGCGTCCACATAGCGAGTCGCTTTGGCAGGTGGAAGCGTGAAACCCGGCAAAGCACCTGATATGGGACCAGAAGTTCCCAAATTGCTGGCCACCACGACATTGGGAGCATACTCGACTCCGACGCCAGAAATAAAGCGGATGTTCGTACGGAAGTTCTCAGCCAGCGCATCTGCATCGCCATGGGCAATTTGGTTGGCGTGCTCGTAGTCAAAATTTATGAGATCGTGGGCAATTTTGCCTCGCTCTTCAGAATAAGTGTTGAGCAGCGATGAGTGGCGTGCCAGTCCTCGTGCCGCCAAGTTTAGCTTCCATGCCAGGTTCCAAGCATCATGCAACCCCGTGTTCATTCCCTGGGCTGCTTTGGGACTGTGAGTGTGGCTGGCATCGCCACCAATAAAAGCATGCAGCGATGGGTCAGCAAAGCGTGGAGCTACCCGTTGAGCAACTTGATAGCGACCAAACCACTCAACGGAGCGCCACTGGACACTGAACGGCGCAAGAATAAGCCGAGCACGCTCCATGACGTATTCTTGCGCCAAGCGCCCGACTGGTTGTTTGGGGTTGCTCGTATCGGCAATCTCCGAGTCGGTCTCCTTGATTTCAATGTAGAGCCGTGTCATACCACGCTCCCGAGGGATCAGCAAAACAGATCCGTGCTCTTCAGAAAACACAACAGCTTTGCTCCAGACGTCCGGAAAGTCGGTCTCAAGCTCGCCATCCAAAACACCCCACACAGAAACCGATCCGGATGCTTCTGCAGTCTTGGACGTAGATTCACATCCTGTGGCCTGCTCCAAGTCGATCCCCGATTTCACGACGTATTCACGCACCCTAGAGTGAGCTCCGTCGCAGCCAACAACATACTGTGCAGACACAACAGTGTCGGCAGCATCAGGGGTAGTGGCACTGCAGCGGATCTGGTAAAGTGGCCCATAATTCGCACTCTGTGAGACCACAACCACTCCCTCACATCGTTGTCCGCGTTCCACACTAACGCCTCTTTGCCGCATATCTTCCAGCAACAGTCCCTCCACCATGCCCTGGTGGCACAAAAGAATATAAGGCTGAAGCACATCGACCACATCAGCCGGGTAGTGCACCTGGCGACCAACACGGTGCAATGAAGCATTATGGGAACTATTCCACATGCATATATCAAAGACCTTGGCACCTGTGCGCACGATGTTGTCACCGAGACGAAGCATCTGCAGTGTCTCAATGGTCTTAGGCTGCAGTCCATCAGCACGGCCAAGCGATGTGGCAGCAGCTCGTTCGTCAACAACCTTGACAGACAGTCCAAAGCGAGCAAGAAGAGCACTAAGAATTAGCGACGCACACAAACTGTCTGCCAGCCTAACGTTCGCCTGCCTACCTTGTCATCAACCCTGTGGGACCGGCACCAACCACACAAACATCAACATGGCCAGACTCTCCATTAGCCATTGTGTCTGAAGATGACATATCGGGTTGACTTATGGCGGATCGGAAGAGCTCGAATGTATAACTCTTGCTTGGCCAACTGTGCAGTCGCGAAAGGCATATACGGCCCCTTTTGACATCTCTAAACACGACCCCAACTTATCCTGCTTCCAGAATTCCGTTGAATCACACATCATGCCAGGAACCACTTGCTCATGAGGCGACCCCCCCCACCCTGACCAACACTAGCTTCATGACCGGAAAGCTTCCCCACTCTTGATCTTTGAGGGGTTCGGCCACTCGGTATCTTATCGGAGCTACATTGCTGTGGACCCCGGATGATGGGTCTACGCGAAGTCGGCCATTTAGAACATGTCAGGTTGTGATGAGAAACACTATCATGTCATACATCTGAAATCGCTCATCGTCACCATGGGCTGGCAGGAAATCGTGGCCGAGAAACGGCGCATCCGCGAAGAGACGCTGGTTACTTTCGAAGGGTTATCGTTAGACCACCATAAAGTCGAGGAGATCATAGCCGTAGACGATGCAGACACCTTAGTGTGGAAGTTGGCACAGAAAGAATTCACAGCGGAAGATGTCGTGAAATCCTATATCAATAAGTAAGATGGCTACAAGCACAGCTTAAGGACTTTGGCTAACATTATAGGGCGTTGGACGCTCAAAACAAGGTACGTAATTTGTCTGCCATAATGAGGAATTGGCCTAACACTTGTGCAGACGAATTGGTACGTTTCGCAGGCTTATTGTCATACGGCCACCGAGTGCTAACCAACCAATAGCCTTACGGAGGTTATGTTCGATGCCGCTCTTCAACGTGCGCGTTACCTCGACAGTCAGCTGCAAAAAACAAACACCACCGTCGGACCGCTGCACGGGGTGCCAGTCACGCTCAAGGATCAATTCGATGTCAAGGGCTTTGACTCGACTTTAGGCTACGTTGGCCGCGCATTCAAGCCAGCAGGGGAGGATGCTGCTATTGTCGCCTTGCTAGAGGCACTCGGGGCTGTTGTCTTGGCCAAGACAAACCTCCCACAGAGCATCATGGTAAGCGAAATCCTAACAGAATAGTTTAATAACTAACCGCTTGTAGTGGTGCGAGACTGAGAATCCTCTCTGGGGGCTAACCACAAACCCTGTCTCGGCGGATTACACACCGGGCGGATCAACTGGGGGGGAGGCAGCTCTTATGGCACTGAATGGCAGCCTCATCGGGTTTGGCACCGATATTGGAGGTAGTATACGTATTCCGTCACACATGATGGGCTTATACGGACTGAAACCAAGTGTGAGGTCCCCCATTCTCCCTGAACTCCGTCAAAAGCTAACTAACAAATCAGAGCGCTCGTCTACCGTATCGAGGTGTACCAGTGTCTACCGATGGTCAAGAACATATCCCATCGTCAGTGGGCCCAATGGCTCGCAGCTTGTCGTCTCTATATCTTGTGACAAAGTCGTTGATTTCCGCTAAGCCCTGGGAAAGAGATGCTAGGTGTGCACCTGTGCCCTGGAGACAAGATGTGTACACCGAGGCTCTCTCTCGGCCATTAACGATCGGAGTACTTGCAGACGATGGCGTGGTGAAGCCGCATCCACCAATGGGCCGCGTTCTGAAGCAAGTAGCAGCAGCACTGACAGCGGCGGGTCACGAAGTCGTGCCCTGGGCAGCCGATCTTCACGCTGAGTGCATTGCAGTCATGGTAGGATAAGAGTCATACTTAGGGCTCTGTCTACGTTAAAGACGGCTCGCTAATCCATCACATCAGGACGACTACTACTCTGCGGACGGTGGAGAAGATATACGACGTGCTGTGGCTGAGGGTGGTGAGCCAATGATACCCCATGTGCAACGTCTTGTGGATCGAGGAACGGCTATATCGGTGTACGACTACTGGCAGCTCAACCTGCGAAAGCAGAAGCTTCAACAAGCATACCTTGATCGATGGTCGGAAAGCCGCTCGCCTTCGGGCCGTCCCATCGATGTTTTGCTTTCACCAACAATGCCACACGCTGCTGTTCCGCATACTGGGTGTCGCTGGGTGGGCTATACCAAAGTTTGGAACGTACTGGATTACACAGCTTTATCTATGCCTGCTGGCCATGTGGATGAGTTAGACTTGGACGGCTCGGGGAAGCCAATGGAGTCCGACGAGGAAGCTCGTAATGAGGCGGATGCGTGGAATCGTCGCCTTTGGATCGATAATGGAGTTGAGATGGCGCGTCTAAAGCTCCCAGTCAGTGTGCAAATTATCGGTCGCAAGCTCGAAGAGGAAAAGGTGCTTGCAGTAGCTAGGGTGGTAGGGGATATACTACGGCCTACAAATGTATGAGAGGAGAAGGTTGGACGCAAGATGTAATAGATGGGATAGGGAACGTGTTATGTATTAGGAAGAACTGCTACTAACAGAAAAGGAAGATATTATCAGTCATGTATTGGCTTGCTGGATCAAAAGCGACGTAGTTTTGTAAGAATCCCTTTAGTGTAAGGCGACAAAACAATTCAAACCCGAGATTAATTAATCTCTAGTTGAAGCTGAAACTGTTGAGTGAGTTTTAGTAGGCACACCTCTCGATTGCCGGTTATATAATACATAGACACGTCTGCGGCATAATATGCACAGTGTTATCATTGGAATCGTAATACAGACACTACCAGGCTAGCTCTGAATTATCCCGACAAGCCGCCGCTTCTAATTTTGAGCAGAAAGACTCCTCCTCCGATACCTTGGCTACAACGCCACGTGGTAGTGCCGGCCGAGCAGGCCATATTTGGCAGCCTAGAGCCTCTTCTTTGGATCGGTGCTCCATGACAGCCTGGCGAACGAGCTTCTGCAAATGCAATGGTCCGCGTTCCTTTTCTGGATGCAGCTCACCAGACACGTAAACGCCAGCGTTGAGGTTGCGCTGGGAGAGATCACACAGGTCCTTGTCTTCGGATAAAACCTGGCGGTAGAAGTTGTTGATAGCCTCGAACTCCGCATCGGTGGCATCAGTGTGACGGTAAACTTCGTTTTCGATCACACTAGCCGTTGCCGACACGGGTATCATGCGCTGGATGTAGAAGAAGTTGCTGGTGACGGTGACTGAGACATACGGGAAGTAAAAGTTGATGGAGCGCTGGAACTGCTGTTCAGACACCTCCTTGTTGACTATAGTATGGACCAAATGAGCAGTGGAGCGACCATCTCCAGCTTCAGAGCCAGAACCCCCGAATCCAAAAATTGAGCCTCCAGGTTTTGTTCCGTTTCCCGGGTCCACCCGGTATCGCGAAAGATCCGAAACCCCGGCTATGAGTGGATGTGATGTCGGACAGTGGTAGCACTCATTGTAGTTATCAACAAGCGACTTCCAATTGGCATCCAGTTGCTGGTTCCATGTGTGGTCGTAACGGAATGCCTCAGCAAAGTTGAATTTGCGCATCACCGGCTGCTCATCGGCACCGGCCAGTGCATCTGTCCACTGCTCCACCTTGTCGCCGGCCGTGAGGTTGACCCAGACGAAGCCGTTCTGATCGATGTGCACATGCACAGGCAGCAGGCCGTGCTGGGTCTTGTCGAAGTCGCCAACCGTCTCAAAGCGTGGGGCTTTGGCGAGATTACCACGGAGTCCGTATGACCAGCCGTGGTATTTGCAGCTCAATGTCCCCATCACCTTTCCCGTGCTGCCTTCAGCCACGATTGGGTAGGCCCGGTGGCGGCAGACATTATGAAAACCGTTGATGTGGCCTTCGCGGTCGCGAATGAGGAAGAAGGAGAAGTTGGCCACGGTAAAAGCGGCATAGTCTCCTGGGTTTCGGAATCGTAGGGAGTGTGTCATCAGCATCCACCGCTGTGAAAATATGGCTCGCCGTTCCAGCTGGTACATTTCCGGGGACCGGTACCAGGACGCCGGCAGACTGTGCATAGTTTCTGTGATCTCCTCCGCCTTGGCCGCCTCGCCAGACGACCGTCCCACCATGCGCAACATTGTGAATGAACCAGCAGAAGGCTGCAAGTACCGTTGGACAACGCCGTTACGCTTGTCAACTAAATTACCTTAATTGTTGTGTCCATTTCATTACACTATTATAAGTCCGGGTTGGCTTAGTGGTGCGATAAGATCACCCCCATTTTTGAAACCGGCCGATTCTGGTTGGCTACTGCCACTAAGATAACCGACGTACACCACTCCTGAGTTATGCCATAGCTAATCCGCACCGCCGCAAATGAACTTCCTATCATAGGCAAGAACCGGCGCCGAGCTTCGGCTTATTGTAACTGTCATCTCGTATGACATCTCGACTTCCGATGCTACGATGCAGTTTGGAGAATTTAGTGTTCACATATTCATTTCCAATTCCCAGATGCCTCTAAAATATGCATTTTCTACTACAACAAATGGCCGTAGTTCTATCTTGTTCCGTTGTCTTCACTATCCGTTTGTCCTAACTATGCTTCAGCAGCGGTATCGTAAGTCGGGTAGTCAATGTAGCCCTTCTCCGGTGGACTCGCCCCGTAAAATGTCGAGCGGTCGTAGGCATTGAGCGGCCAGCCATTGGCGAGGCGAGCCACCAAATCCGGATTGGAGATAAATTGGCGGCCGAAGACGACGGCGTCGCAGCCATCTGCCTCAAGCTTTGGCACGGCATTGTCACGGTTGAAGTTGCCACAGGCCAAGAAAGCAATGCCTGCCTTCTGGAGAGTTTGACGGAACGGATCCAACGAACAGGCTTTCGCCGCTGCAGTCGCCTCGCTTTGGAGTGACTGGATCTTTTCCTGCTCGTTGAGCACCTCGTCGAAACGGGGTTCAACCCTGTGTTGTCAGTTAAAGCAATAATCCCACAAATGCCCCGAAACAGTAGAAAAAGAGAGACGCGTACATGTGAACGTAGACAGGGCGTTGGTCAGCAGGAAGAGCTGCGATGAGCTCACACAGGTCGGCCCAGTGGCCATTGCGGTCGCTGTCCCTCGTGTCTTGGAAGTAGTTGTATGGCGACAGGCGGAGACCGACACGGGCAGGGCCAATTGCGGCAGAGCACGCTGACAACACTTCCATCAGAAAGCGTGCGCGGTTCTGCAGTGATCCACCATACTCATCGGTGCGTGTGTTGATGTTGTCGTGGAGGAACTGGTCAAGAAGATAGCCATTGGCACCTTGTGAGTTAGCATATCTGCTCCCTTCAAGCCAAATGGAGAGTGTTGGACGTACCATGAATCTCAATGCCATCAAATCCGCCCTCCTCGACTGCCCGCTTAGCAGCTGCCGCAAATTCAGCCGTCAGTCCATGGATCTCCTCGACGGACAATGCCCGCGGCGGATCGTCCTTGCAAGCCGTTCCATCTCCATAGCTGCCATCCATGGGAATCGCGCTGCTGCTGACCGGCTGTAATCCTCCACGCTGCTTGCTCGACGACGCGCGACCTGTGTACCAAATCTGGCAGAAGAAAACACCACCCTGCTCATGAACGGCATCCGTCACTTTGCGCCATCCCTGGAGCTGAGCTGCCGTAGTCAAGCCAGGCACTCCACCATAGCCACTGGCGTTGAGGCAGATGTCCGTCGCTTCTGCAATCTGCAGTCCTCCACGGCTGGCTCGTTCGCGGTAATATTGCACCATGCGAGGACCTGGCACAAACTCTCCAGGCTCTTTGCCCGGATCACATCGCATGCGCGTGTTGGGTGCCTGCACAATGCGGTGGCTGAGAGACAGCCCACCCAGCTGCCATCCTTTGAAGAGCAGCGAGTCTTTTAGGGCTGGAAAGGCCGATGTGGCAGTAGCAGACGGCATGTTGTCGTTTCCTTAGTGATAGTGATGGTTCGATAATGCTGCGCCAAAGTAAAGCTCGATCGGAATAGCTGCTCCCGTGATACTTGCCGAAGACTGCACATGCCATTTTAAGCAAGACGCCACCCCTAGTACCTAATAAACCTAACCATTGGCTGTTTTAGACATTCCACAGTGAAGAGTGGTGGTGATCTACACAAACGGAAGTGGCGGGTCTTGGGCCATTAGCGGGAGTGGGGGTCTCGTGTCCGACCTTCTTCAACATCCATGGCGTTTTCTGTATCAGGCTACTCGACCAATGTGGACTGTACATTCTAGCAGATAGCAAAAGTGGCTAGATGGGGGTGACAGATTACTTAACGCGTGTCGTCCATTTCGTATCAGCATTATAATATGGTAAGTTTTAAATTATCAGATTTGTTTGGAATAATTCAACGATGGTAATAAAGTAGAATACATGAAGTGGAACAGTATCAGCTCCGTCTTCCTCCTTTGGTTTGGAACTATTTAGTCGTCTCCCTCAAATAGAAGCGTGCCCATGTGTTTCATACGGGAGCCCAAAACATAACACACCAACAGCCACCCAGAGAGCCGCACTAACATAGATAGGAATAACAGTGTAGCCACCGTAGGTGGAGATGAGCGAGGCGACCAGACCACCAAAGCGTAGCAGAGTCGCAGCAATGCCCGTACCAGTGCCTCGGAGGGGCCCTGGAAAAGACTCCGGCGTGAAGGCGTACATGATGGCGTATTCAAGGTTCCCGAGCACACCAGTGGCACACTGGAAGCCAATGTCTGCGGCTTCTGTCTTCGCTCGGGTGTACACAAACAGGAAGACGCCTGTCAGAATCGACGACAATGCCATGATCCAGCGGCGACCAAAGCGTGTCTCAACCAGCAGACCAGCAGCCAGCGGACCAACAACACCCACAGCAGATACAATGCTGTAAATAGTGTAGGTGTGGCTAAGGGAGCTGTTGGACTTGTAGGTCGACTTTGTCTCCAGATAGGATGTGATAAACGCAAAGTACAGCGGGTACGCGATACCAATTGTCAGCCAGATCACAAAGGTCAACGACGTGTGTAGAGCCATTCGTTTTCCAGCAAACAGCCGCTGAACAGACTTGAATCTGTAATCCGCCATGCTTTCGCGAAGAAGGGCCAAAGAAGAGAGGGCTTGGGGTTTGGGGGCAGACTCTGCCACAGCCTCTTCAACAGCCACCCCCTCTGCCAAAATCTGCCGGTCAATGGACTCGAGCATCTCCAGAGTCAGCGTTGAGGTCTTTCCGTTGTAGTGAGCAATGTAATTGACAGCTTCGACGGCCTCAGCATCACGACCCTGGGACAGCAGATAACGGGGCGACTCAGGGATGCGGAACAGAAATACACGCAACAGGCCAAAAACAATAGCCAAGCCCCCCAATGTGATCATCAAATAACGCCAGCCCATGTTGTCTGTGCGAGAACAAGTTGTGTAGTCGCTGTCGCTGGGGCAGGAGAAATTGGCCAGGAAGACCCAGGAAAGCAGAGCTACGACCACCTGGCCAAAGTTCCACCACGCCGACAGCACCGTCAACAAGTACTGGTGGCTGGCTGGGATAAACTCGAGAAAAATGATGCTGTCGACGGGGACATTGCCACCAGCCGCTGTGCCAATAACAGCCCATAGAGAGCAAAAGGCTACAAAGTTTTGTGTCCCCGCCACTGCACAGGCAAAAATGCCACCGAGGAAGAGCGTCGCGTTAAAAGCTGGCTTGCGGCCGATGATGTCGGCTGTCGTACCCCAGAAGGAAGCACCGAGGATCAAGCCGACATAGTAGGCGACCGAACTGAAGCTTAGCCGTGAAATATCGTCAAATTCGAGTGCCACCGCCGGACGCACAGCGCTGATACCTTGGGACCAGAAGTTGTCCGCGATCCAGCCGAAGCCTGAAACCACGAAAAGCAACCACTGGAATCTAAAAGTGTTAGCTACAAGACCTTTCAATTCGTCCAGAAATTGACTAGATTCGCATGGCCGATCCAAACACTCACTTCCCCATTCCAATGGCCTCGACATGTTCACCAACCAGCTCCGACTTCAGCCGGTATGCCTGCGTGACCGCATCCCCATAAAAGTCGCGGATGGCCGGGTCGTCTGCCACGCTGATGACACCGCCTTGAATCGATGGTGTGCAGCTAGTCACAGTTGTGCTATCGGGTTTCTCTTTTGTCGCCATTGTGGTGTTATTCCCAGTTTGGACGTGTGCGGGGAGACGCGGATGAGAGACGGTAGGGAGAAGAAGGCGACAACAACAAAAAATCACACAAGGAATAAGTTGAATCAAACACCGAGACAGTGCCACGTAAGACAAGACATTACAGTTCCGACATGCATGCCAGCAAACCACATAGCCCTACGGGACAATCCTATTTAAACACACACAAACAAGCACACATACACTTGCTATGTCATCTCGTCGTACCACAATACTACCGATACTACCGGGTTCTTCGTGCCCTATCAAGCTCTATGTACAAATCATGATAAGCCAGACCCGTATCCCTGCCGCTTCCCCAGGCTCTGTTCACCCACTCTTAGTATCTCAACCCCATTTATGCTTATCAGTGCTTATCGGCAGTTGCCTAACGACATTCGAGTCTATCTATCCCCCCTGTTCGTAGCTGCGCTCGGCGCAGTCTAGGCGGCCGGCTCGGCCTGTGCCTTAGCCTTCTCCTCCAGGTACTTGCGTAGCACTTCGTCTCTGTCGGCAGGCATCAGTGCCCCTGGTGGTGGCGTGTTCTTGCTCTTAAAGTGGTCGCACATCTGCTGGTCAGCCAAGATTTCCCCCATTTTTGCACAGCTCTCCCCCATCGGGACTAGGGACGCTGAAGAGCAAAAGGAGAACCTACCTCTGCCATCGTTACCCACTCCACGCCTTCGTGCTTATTAATGTGCTCGATAAGGCGTTCGTGCATCAGAAGCACGTGCGGCCGTCCTGACACGTCAGGGTGGATGGTCATCGGGAAGATGAACTCGTCGTACTCGCGGTAAAAGTAGTCAAAGTGGTCACGCCAAATATCCTCAATGTCCCGCGGATTAACCCAGCCGTGCGAATTGGCCGACTTCTTCATGAACATCATCGGTGGCAGGTCGTCAATGTACCACGATCCCGGGATCTCAACCAGTCCTGTCTCCTGGCCCTTGATCAGCGGCTTCATCCACTCCTCGGCGCGCTTGCTGTAGTCGATCTTGGTCCACGAATCGCCCGTTCGCAACCAGTACATTTGGCAGTCCTCGTGCGACATCGAGTGGTCGTACTCGATGCCGTAACTGAGCATCAGCTCTGTACCTTCGTGGCTGGTCTCCCACCAAGGTGCCACGCTGCCTCGAGGAGGCTTTCCGCAGAAATCCGTCAGCATCTTCCACGTCTTGTCCAGCACGTCTCTTTGCTGCTCCATCGTCATATCGGCCGGGTTTTCATGGCTGTATCCGTGCAGTCCGATCTCGTGGCCAGAGTCACGCACCATGGCGCATTCTTCCGGAAATGTCTCGAGCGAATGTCCTGGGATGAACCACGACGCCCTGATGTTGTACTTTTCAAACAGCTTCAGCAGCCGCCGCGTGCCGATGGTTCCCGCCCAAAGACCTGTTTGTTAGTGCCCTGTTTCCTCTCGCTGTCGTCCGTCACCCAAACTCACCACGGCTGATGTCGCTTGTGCTGTCTTCTCCGCCATACGAGCCCAGCCATCCTGCGACCGCATCAATGTCCACGCCATAGCTGCTCTATTAGCAGGTAGTCTCTCCAGAATGTAAAACAGAGACCAAACGTACCCAACCAGAATCTTCTTCTTGCCCATTTTGTCTGTATGCTTTTGCTTGTTTCCTTGCTTGATTCACCGGAAATTGGTTTAGTGCTATGCTTGGTGAGGGGTTCACGTCGCAAATGCTTCTTATCTATGCGCGTTCCGACCACAAGCGCATTATAGCTCTCCCACTCTTGCAGCTAGCGGCATCTCACATCGCCCCTGCAGCGAGTATCCGAACTAGACGCCTCTTATTGGCTCAATGATACTTTATATTTGGAGGAAAACCAGAGCTGAGCTGCAAGCAAGAAGCTTCACAAGCTGGCATCACATACCTATTCTTTAGTCTGACAATGAGCAAAGTACGTCAATTGCCCCCCAAACTCTATGCTCCGTACTGACGGCCAGTTCTCTCTCAACGGCCGCGTGGCCATTGTTACAGGCGGTGCTCGGGGCTGTGGCCTAGCTTTCGCCGAAGGCCTAGCCGAAGCTGGTGCTGATATCGCCATATTCGACGTCATTCCACCAGCACCGGCGTTCGCTTCGATTGCAGCCACCCATGGTGTTCAAACTCGCTCATACACAGTGGACGTGACATCTCATACCAGCCTTTCTGAGGGTTTCGCAGCCGTTTCTGCCGACTTTGGGGGAAAGCTAGATATTTTGGTGGCCTGTGCCGGCGTCAACGCCAACATCGAGTTCCTCAACACAACCGAGGCCGACTTTGCACGCTTGATGAGCGTCAACGTGCAAGGAGTGTTCTTCGCTGCCCAGCTGGCGGCACGTGCTATGATATCCAATGGTACAAAATGCGGCAGCATCATACTCGTGGCCAGTATGGCTAGCTACATTGCCGTTCGCTCCCAGCGCTCCTCGGCCTACTGTGGCACCAAGGGCGCTGTTCGTGCCATGGTGGCCCCAATTGCCGCCGAGCTAGCAGCTCACGGTATCCGTGTCAATTCTATCAGCCCTGGCTACGTTCGAACAGAGATGACGGCGCCTTTTCCGCACTTGCTCGAAAACTGGAAGACTGAGAGCATGAATGGCCGTGTTGCCGAGCCTGACGACATCAAGGGTGCCTGTGTGTTCCTGGCCAGTGATGCCAGCAGGTATGTTTCTCCCTCGTCGTCCATTCTGCGTGATTGTCTGACGTTTCAGCTATTGCACCGGTTCGGATATTGTCGTGGATGCCGGGGTGACAAAATGGTAGACCAGCCAGATAAGGCCAATTGCATAATCGAATCCACCATCCATACTATCTTGTGAAGACGTGAGCATCTCTCACATAGTCTTTAGTGTGCAGTGACTATGATAAGAGAACCAAGGTACCCTCCGGAAGTAGACAATCGATTACACTAGAAATGTCCACCTTGTCTACATCATGGTTGTTGTCCCCACTCTGGCTTTATCGAGTTTTCCGACAACCCCCCCGAGCCACCCCCACTCCTCGATAAGAGTCCCTACGAGTACGAAGAACCGAAGTACAGCAACCTCCACATGCCACTGTCATCGGCCTATGTACGATACGTTAATGAGAGCGGCTTCGGATCGACTAGGCTTCGAATGCAGATGTTTTGACACTTAAGTTAACAAGACATCAGGAATGGCAAACGCTTTATGACAATTTACGGATTCACCAACATAATAACTTCACATCAAGAAATATAGCTCTAAATTCCTTTCTACCCACAACGGCAACATGTCAGCAAAAATTCCCATTATCGACTTCTCTGGTAAGTGTATTACAATTTCCAGTAGCGTCTTCGCAAGGGCCACTAACAAGGTACAGAGTTCTACTCAGACGATGCACGTCGAAGACAGAGCGTAGTCGACCAGATCCGCCAAAGCTGTCTGTACAATGGCTTCTTCCAGATTGTCGGTCACTCAGTGCCCCTCGACGAACAGGGTGCCATAATGGAACAAACGAAGAAGTTCTTTGCTCTGCCCGTCGAAGACAAGGAGAAATGCTCAAAGAACAACAACACGTGGAACCGCGGATACGAGATGTTGCGTTCGCAGATCCTCGAGGAAGGCACTCAGCCAGAACTCAAGGAGGGTTTCTACATTGGTGATGAGATTCCCGAGACGCACCCCTACTTTATCCATAAGAAACTCAACAGCGGACCCAATCAGTGGCCTGAGGCTCTCGGCGAGGACTTGACCACCTTCCGGTCCGCGGCTTTGGATTACTATTCCTCCACCCAGAAGCTGGCTACCGAGCTTTTACGTGCCATTGCTCTGTCGCTTGATCTCGACGAGCAGTTTTTTGCGCCGTTCATGGACGGTGCTGTGGCTACTATGCGTCTTCTGCATTATCCCTCGCAACCCCCAGACGCTGATGCGGCCCTGACCCGCGGTATTGGTGCCCATACGGACTTTGGCGCCATCACCATTCTCCTGCAAGGCGAAGTCGACGGTCTCCAGGTCTGGGACACAGCTGCCAGTGTTTGGATTGATGTTGAGCCCACTCCAGGCGCCTACGTCGTCAACCTTGGCAACCTCATGTCTCGCTGGACCAACGAGCGCTACAAGAGCAACATTCATCGTGTTATCAACAAGTCGGGCAAGGAGCGCTACTCCATTCCTTTCTTTGTGTCTGGGAACCCCGACTATATTGTCGAGTGCATTCCCACATGCAAGCCCGCCGACGTACCTAGCAAATTCCCACCCATCACTGTAGGAGAAGCTGTGGCCTCTGCCTATGCTGAGTCATATGGCCGTGCCCAGAAGTTTAAGCAGTTGCAAAGTCTGACTGAAGCTCCATCTCAGACGATTCCCTTAGTTAGCTCTTCGGCATCGACTGGCATTCCTGTTGCCTGAGTGACCATTAAATTCTCGTGTCTTCCTGTTAAAATGTACATATCTAGCCAGAATTGAATCTTTGTTGTAGTGATTATGCTACTACCGTTGAAAATTGAGCGCCATGTTCAAAATGCATATCATGAACAACTCCTTCATCTGTTTACAAAAATGATGCCTATTCCGTATTCTGTGCTACAAATTTGATATCAAGAGTGGGAAATAGGCCCGATAAGGCTGGGTATTCAATCTGGCACCGGTAGTGGGGAATAAGGTATGTGATAAGCATGGTCTGAGACTCTACAGGCAGATATCCAATGTAAATATGAGCTATAGTTTCTTCTCCTGGTATAAGAGCAGAGGAAGAGGGGAATAAGAGAGCACTAATATATGCCTTTGGCTTAATGAATGCGCATGTGTTGAGCCTGCGTCGCATGTTTCATTTTCGTGCTGTCTGTGTAGTCTATGATTTACTTTATTCTCCTTCATAATGTCAAGTCCCGAACCTAGTGAAAAAAATGTGGCACCAGCCATCTCTGAGGCGGTCGGTGAGTCTCAGGTTGTCCTCGACAAGACCATCGAGCGTGCTTACGGTAAGTGCCTCTATTCCCAGTGGAAAAGAAAAAACAAAGCTAATATCGCAGTGCGCAAAATGGACTTCTACCTGCTCCCGTTCCTCTCCATCATGTACTTTTTCAACTCCGTGGATCGAGTACGTAATTTGTCTCTGCCATCTTCTCGTCAGAGACATCTCTAATCGAACAGAGCAACCTAGGAAATGCACAAACGGATGGCATGGGCAAAACCTTACACTTTGTTGGCGAGGAATACTCACTACTCATTTTACTCTTTTATATTCCCAATGGCCTCTTCGATCTACCTCTAAACCTGCTCACCAAAAAGTTTTCTGCTCGCATCGTCTTGCCAGCACTCATGACTGGATGGGGAGCCATGGCTATGCTGCAGGTGGCTACCGTCAACTTCGCGGGCATTCTCGTCGTCAGACTGATCCTCGGGTAATGCTCCTTAGGACCAAAGTCTCAGTGACATCATCGTATTGACAATTTCTAGTGCACTGGAGGCCGGGTTCTTTGCTGGTGTGGTCTTCTACTTAACCCTGATATACAATCGGGGTGAGCTGGGCTTCCGCATTGCCATCTTCTTCGGCAGTGCTTTGCTGGCGAGTGCATTTTCTGGCCTGATTTCCTTCGGAGTCTTTCAGATCAAAAACACGCAACTTCACGGATGGCAGTACCTCTTTTTGATTGAAGGAGCTCTCACAGTGCTTTTCGGGCTCTTGGCATTTTGGTGGCTCCCAGGCACACCGCAAACCGCCTGGTTCCTGTCACCAGCCGAGAAAACCGTGGCCGAACAGCGAGCGTTACGAGATGGGTCCAGTACCGTCAACGAGGCCTTTAGCCTCCGTGAGTGCTTTCGAACATGGCATGATGCCAAGTTTGGTGTGTGGTGTGTCATAAGCTTCACCTATCCAGTCGCCTTTGCGACCACAGCCAACTTCTTGCCTCTCGTCCTAGCACGCCTCGGCTACAGCACCGCGATCACAAACTTGCTGACTGTTCCTCCCAACGTGGCTGGTTTTCTAATCCTACTAGCGACAACCTACAGCTCAGATCGCAACCGTGAGCGCACGTTTCATATTATTGGAGCTCTCACTCTTTCACTCATTGGCCTAGTGTTGCTGGCTGCCATCAATGCTGAGGCTCAGCGTGGCGTTGCTTACTTTGCTTGCTTCTTGCTTGCTGGGGGTGCTTACATTCCCAGCTGCCTCGTGCACAGCTGGCACAACAACAACAATCTTAGCGAAAACGGCCGTGCTGCCACCACTGGGTTGCTTGTTGGCCTTGGTAATTTGGCTGGTATTCTTAGCGCCGCCACATTCCGTGTGCAGTACGCTCCTCGATATGCCCCGACTCTCATCGCCACAGCTTGCTGCAATGCTGTATGCATCGTCTTCACTCTCGGTCTCGGCCTTTGGATGCGAGCTGAGAATCGCCGTCGGAACAAAGAACAAGACGTAGTCCTCAGGGCAGAGCATGTCGATACTAGCCAACTCATCGGGGCAGAAAAGGATCCTAGGTGGAGATACTTTGTGTAGGAATGGCCAAAAGATATACGAGTACATGAAATCGAGCCAACTCAATGGGAATGGCTAGATCATGGGAGAGTCTCCATGTCATTGGTGCTGTATAAGAGGACTTGGGCCAAGAATAAATTTGTTGAAGAGAAATAACAGAATGAAGAAAAAGCATAGAAGCGCGTACACGTTTTTATGGCCAGAAATCCAGACGGCAAAAGATGCGCCGAGATGTATCTATCTTCTAATAGCGGGCATCAACGGGGTAAGATGTGCTGACAAAAGCCTCTGTAGGTAGCCATGCACTTCATTTTGAAACCGGCGTCTCATCTGAAGCGTCACAAGAACCCAAGCCCCGGCCAGTAGCCTTCTTTTCCGCACGGGTAGGAACAACAAAGATAACGCAGGCGAGAATACAGGCAGCACCAGCGGTAGCCGCGGCGATAGCGAACGGGATGCGAAGGCCGTCCATGTACGCGAGCAAGATGCCGTGGATCTGGTCGGCAGGAAACACTTTGCGGATATCGGTCACACCGGTCGCGATGACCGTTGCTGAATCAACTCCCGGTGCCTTGACAGCCAGCGACTTCAGCATCTTGTTGACGAAGGCGCATTGTGCGGCAGACAGGAGGATGGCGCCGGAGACTGTTTCTGAAACTATTGTAGGAAAAGAAGGGTAAACAGTGTCAGTACAGGGAAAATGCTAGACGGTCCTTTTTCTCTGGGCAAATGCTCACATATAATGATGGCCGTCACAATGGCAATATCCTCCGCTTTGGCCTGCGTTTGGGTATTGATGACGGGAAGCTGGAAGGGAAAGCCGAGCGCAAACCCAGCAAGAAGTTGGTAGCCGACCTGTTTGCCGAGGGAAGAGCCAATGTTGTAAGTGATCATCAGCCCGATCGCAGTGGCAGCGACGGCTGCGCAAACGGCCATGACCAGTGCCGTATACGAGATGAAGTACTTTACGGTCGTACCGAGAATAATAATGGCCACGCTGGTGGTCAGGATCAGCGGCAGGCTGCGAACGCCGGATGCTGTGGGGCTGAGGTTATGAATGCTCTGGAAGTAGACGGGCAGGTAGTAGACGGTCGTAAAGTAGGCGCCGATCAGGAGGAAGGCCCACGTCGAGTTGAACCACACGACGCGCTGCTTCATTACGCGCGACGGCATCATGGCCCGCTCGCCTGCATATATCTCCCAGGCTACAAAAACGGCAATGATAAGCACGAAGCCCACAAGCAAGCCAATCACCTTGGACGAGTTCCACGGCTCGGTCTGCCCGCCGTACTGCATAGCTATGATGTAGGCGATGATTGCCCCCACGGCCAAAGCGGTGCCCACGGGGTCCATCTGCAGCAGCTTCTCCCGCCAGCTGGCCTCGGCAGGCTTATACCACCTGGGTGTGCGGTAGAAGAGGAGGACGAGGAAGGCCGAGAGCCCACCGATGGGAAGATTGATGTAGAAGCACCAGCGCCAGGTGGCGTGGTCGGTGAAAGCACCACCGATGAGGGGCCCGACGACGGACGCGAGGCCGAAGCAGAGACCGAAGATACCGACAAAGACAGGCCGCCTCTCGGGTCGTGCCGCAAAGGCGATCAGCGTGTAAGTGCCGGAGCTGACACCGGCAGCGCCGACACCAGCAATGGCGCGCCCGATAATCAGGGCCTTGGACGTAGGTGCCACTCCGCAAATGAGACTGCCGACTTCGAAGATGAAGATAGCGGCGAGGTAGGTGAACTTGAGTGAGAAGTACTTGTAGGCCTTTCCCCACGAGGACTGGAAGCCGCCGCTCGTGACAAAAAAGGCCGAGCCGTACCAAGCGATGTCGTTGAGGCTATGGAAATCATCGGTGATTTTGGGGACAGCCGTTGCGATGATTGTCTGGGAAGATAAAAAATCAAAGATTAGCAACTTGTTTAATTTATTGTTCATCTGGTCATTCAACTGCATGTTTAATTGCATGTTTAATTGCATATTTAACTTACCATATCTAGAGCAACCAGAAACATGCTCATGGCCAGCGCCAGGACGATAAAGGCAAGCGCTGCGCCTGAGGGATAGTCGTCTGCATCCACCACAAGAGAAGGCCCAGCAGCCCCAGAAACATCACCGTTGGTATCTAGATCCTCCTCCTTCTCTCCGTTCTCCATCTGGTTAGAGTTCTCCATGTCCAGTACGTGTTCTTCTCTCTGTGATATTGTGCCGCGTTCGAAAGGCTCTGTCGAGGTTTGCGTCAAGGATTCCATTTTTTGTAATTAAAGAGAGTCGGGGTTAGAAGCAAAACCAGAATCGGAGTCGATCTGGTTTGAACCGGTCTGTTTTGTTTTGTTTTCTGGGAAGCTTCATTGTTTATAAAAGCAAACAGTTATACGTTGACTTGTAAGTGTTGTCGTAGGCTCTACTACTGCCCGGATATAAGTGGGCTAGATGTCAAGAGTCTGGATTTACTGGCTCTGCTCCACCGCCGCTCAGTTCTGTCGTTCAACCGCCGCTCCATCTTACGTCCGCTACGGGGTTAACAGCCTGCCCTAGGCAGCGATCCTAAATTTTTGTTTCCATTTACCAACCACAAGATATTGCAGAATTACCATCGATCTCTGGCCATTTCCCCCACTTCCACCCTCCTTGTATGATTCACCACCGTTCGAATAACACAAAAGACACAAAGCACGTGGCATTTTCCAAAAACGCGCCTGGGCTCTCGCTTGATGGTGATGATGATGCACAGATAGCAAGTTGTCACTCAGCAAGCGCTTCGAAACTTGATAGATGGCCAAGCCTCACTTTGGCCATCGCGCCAGGGCGGCGAACGGCAGCAGTAATATTGATGCAAGACGTAACCTGAAAAGGCAGAAGACGCGCAAGGGAACGCGGAGCTGCTGGGCATGCAAACGACGCAAGATGAAGTGCACGTATGCAAACCCTGCCGACGAAGTGTGCATCGGGTGCGCTCGTCGCTGCCTGGATTGCATCAGCCAAGAGTTTCCAGATCAAAACACGGGGCCGTCATCAAGAAGCCGCATGGTAGGAGACCGCATCAGCCGATTGGAATCCATGATCCAGCAGCTGGCTGAGCAAGCCAATGGCCGTGGTGCTTCTTCCAGTTCGCCGTCGACCCTGGCCAACATCATCAGCATACCAGTACCACCTTCAATGACGCTCTCAAAACACCAGACAATCTCGCAAGCATTGCTCGCTGTCTACCTGTCACCCACTGACCTCCATATCATCGGCAGCACAGGCGAAAACCTAGCGCTTTATCTGCACCAGGAATTCGTAGCGCCGTTCGACCGGCTCCAAGAGGGAGTGGCACTCGAGTCGACGAAGCTGTGGGGGACGCAACAACAACAGCAACAACAGTACACGGTAGGAACACATCCGGCCCTCATTGGCCGACAGATGCTCCTGCTGGCCGGGGTTCTACAGCATATGCCTGCTGCGGGATCCGCCAGGAGCCACAGCAGCAGGTACCAACAGCTGGGCGAGCTATCCCAGCCACCGCGGGCGCTGGCGAGACGACTAGCAGAGGCAGCCACGACTCTAGTGACAGCGCACGATAGATTGACCACCGACACCGTCGAGGGTCTTGTGTGTCTCTGGCTCGAGGCCGTGTATCATGAACACAATGGCAGCCTCCGTCAGTCCTGGCTGACGTGTCGGAGGGCCATCTCTGCTGCGCAGTTGATGGGGCTTCACGGACGCCGGAATCCCCCGACGTCACCACCGAAATCGATACTACAGCAGCCCGATGGCGAGGCAGCAGACCTGCAGAATATATGGTTCTGCCTCGTGCACAGCGAGCTGGCTTTATGCTTGGCGCTAAAGATGCCACCCTCAGCCTCCTGCCCAGAAGATGTCTTCACGTCCGTGGCGTACTCAGCCACAACAGAGGACGACAATGGGTACACGAGCCATCTCGAGAGGCGGCATGCTGCCATAGCCAGCCACTTTCTTAGGCAGAGCGAGCGTGATCCCGACTTTGAAGACTGGGGTATCGCGAAGACCCGCACGGAGCTGGAAGAAGCTGCGAGCGCTATGCCGAGCGGATGGTGGAGCACACCCGATCTTTCCGACGACAACGATCATCTGTTTCAAGCCATGGTGAAGCTCAGGGCACAGATATTCCACTTCCACCTTCTCCTGCTTGCTGATCTCCCATACATGCTACTAGCAACATACGGTGAGCCGACTGACACCACCACTAAAGGGTATCGTCGCCATCACCACAACCACCTCCTCGGTAGCAGTGGCACCATCTGCATTGAAGCCAGTCGTGACCTGCTGCGCCGGTTCGTCCATCTCCGGTCCTGCGAGCGCACCGCTAGCTACTTCCGGCTCCTAGACTACTACGCGTGGGATGCCGCTGCGACACTGGTGCTCGCCCTTCTTCTTGACGGCTTCCAGAAGACAGCGACGACGTCTCTAGGACTTCCCGACCACCAGCAGCACCTCTCGGATCGCGCCCTGGCGTCTGCGGCGATGGAGAAAATGCAGCTTGCAGGAGACGAGGAAGAAAATGAGGAAGTCGAGGACGTGTCCTACTACTCGAGCGCTGCTGTCACGAAGGGCGGCAAAGACGAAGATGTGCTCCTCCGACTGCTTGCGTTCGAGGCCAGCGGGACTTCTATCGATGTGGCATACCGTAAGCCCAGTGGGGCGGTCTTGGGGAACGGCAGCGCAGTTCTTGGAGAAGGAGACAGAGGCGCTCTTGTGCTCTCCATCCCCTTTGTTGGTTTTGTTTCCATTACACCACAGGCCCAGAACGGAAGCGCATTAAGCGAGGGCTATTCCATCCTCACTGAGACTACGGGCTACTCTGATATCGTTCCCGACGACGAAACGGGACTGCGGGGCTCTGATTATGGCGAGGAAGAGAGCGACGAGGATGATGAGGAGGACGAGGACGAGGGCGAGGAAGAAGATGAGTTGATGAAGGCCATGAAGCTGAGGCGTAGTGCAAATTGGGCAATCGCGCATTACATGCTGCGGTCGGCTTAATCGGCGTCCTCACCGCACAAAATACGGCATCACTGCAGACTTCAGGAGTCGGCGACGTCGTACGGCCGGTAATATAGTATGGCGTCCGTAAGTGGAAGGTATATATATGTAGGGACAATACGCGAGAGAGGTAGTGTGATGTATATGGGGGGTTATTTAGCGGTGAATTTGAAATGTTAAATATTTTCATCAATCACTTGTACTGTGAAAATACTCCGTATGTGAATTTCCGTGCATATATGTAGGGGAGGCCGCTCCAAAAACAAAGCCCACAAAATTCGTTTTATAAAGTTGTAGGGAGACAATAAATTTTAGAAAAAAAAAATAGAGGAGAAAGCTGGTCTTCGGAAAACATTTACGCTCACTTTTCTGACATCGGATGCTAGACAACTTACAGAGGAGACACGGCGGTGAGGCGCGTAGAGGCAGCTCGTGCGGTGGGACTTTACGTGAGCCCGTGGCGCTTACGATCACCGCTTACGGTATAAATCTGGAATCTCTCCCACGAGTACATACGTCCGGGTCGGACCCTTGTTTGATCCAAGACGCGTAATTGGCTGAGCTCCAATCATACGCGGGGCTACACACAAGAGGCGCTTCTGTAATCTCAAAGCAGCGATTTTCCCCTCTACCAAGTAGAAAATCTAAGGCTGTATTGGGTTAAACCAGGTCCGCATCATGCCCTAGCCTCAAGGCGTCCCTTTTCACATACGAGTACGACCACAGGTAGCAAAGCACTGACAGTACACGGAGCTAATGACCAACGCGAAAGCGGAGCGGGCTGTTACGCGAGAAATGCAGAATCATCTCGGTCAAGCAACAAGCGATGCAATACCTAAAGATGCGCGTGGCCGAGTACGAGGCCGAGAAGGCCGAGATCTAGCAGGCCGGCGCGCTCTCCGGGCTCTTCCTCAAGGCGCACTCCATCACGCCGTACAACGACGCCAAGCTCGAGGACTTGGAGATGCTGATCCAGGAGAAGAAGCGCAAGGCCCGCCTCTCGCGCTATGCCTCCAAACTACAAGACCTGCGCAAGACTAGGCCGCCCACGGCGAGCTCGTCGCGACGCTCGAGAGCATGACTCCAGATAGTAGCACCAACACCAGCACCAGCAC